>LOJH01054556.1:314-12007 GCA_001685095.1 Ellobius talpinus
ACTATTCTATTAATCATAATTCCGAACCAGTGTGGGATTGTTTATGACTTACGCTTTCAGCTGATCTCTTGATCCTTGCTTTAGGGAGAAACAGACCATGTCCATTAAAAAAAAGGGCTTGTTTTAATTAAATGTTTGCTTTAATTAATTTGACTATGATGATTTGGTGGGCTTTCTTTTTGCATCTATGGGATTAACAATAAGAGAGAGAGAGAGAGAGAGAGAGAGAGAGAGAGCACACCATGGATATTTGGATGAATCCAGAGCAGAGAGAGAAAGAGTTAGACTGAACATGGTCAGCAGACTGGACATGGCCAGGGCTATCAGAGAGAAAGGAGACAATAGCAGCACATAGAGAACAGACAAAGCATAATGAGAGCAGCAGGAGTCAAGAATAGTGAGAATGACTGGGTTATAAGAAGGATGAGTAGATAGGGGTCAGCAAACATGTGAGCTGTGGGGAGTCTGGGGTAGAGGGGGACATGAGAAGGGCTAGGACGCAAGCATGGCCCTTGAAATGTGTAACAGGTACTTATAATTCTGAGGAGACCCTAGGGCCAGCATGCAGGTCGATATGCTGATGGCCATATGTCCCTTCTGTCCCAGGTAAGGGAACTGACTCTTTTTGGCAGATGGGAACAAGTTTAGCAAGTTCCTGAGGAATGTTGGCTTTTATCTAATGTCCTGGCCAGGTCCTCCTAGAGTCCAGTTGGAGCTCATTTCTGAATCTTTGGACTGCCTTTTGGAGCTTGCGGAATTGGAGTTTCCTTTCAAGCTGACAGAATATTTTTAGATGTCTTATAGGTACAAAACATGAAAATTTTGATCATAACTCTATATTTTATAAAGGATATATTTGCTAAATTTCAGTGTAGAATATTAAGTCCATTACTTCAGTGCTCTGTTGTCCTCCAGTCAAGTAACCATGACACTTGGGCAACACTGCTCACCTTTATATTCTGTTCAGGTCATATAGTTATGAAACCAAGAAGAAATAGCTTCATTTTGATGATTAATAGTTAATCTTTCTGGTCTCATTTTCTTGATAGATGTGGCATAGTTGGTCCAACTGATATTGGGGTCTCTCTCTCTGGTCTCCCCTTACTTACCCAGCTCATAATTCCATGTCAAAGAATTCTTATGAAGCGCAGTGCCCAGTGTGGATGACAAATAGAATTCATTACATAGTCACACGGGGCACTCTCAGTGGTGAGGGTGGCCAGTCAATAAATGAGGCAATGTGAAGGGAAACACTCTTACAGCATAAGAGTGGACAAGGTCCGGAGATATGTGTTGACCTACCTTCTTAGGTAGACTACTGTATTAGATGGAAGTTCCTAGAGGAACCGAAACAATGGAATGAATATATATCATGAAAAGGGATTTGTGAGATTGGCTTACAAGGTAAGGACTAGGTAGACAACAAGGGTATCACTTGCTGGAAAGTTTGAGGACTTGGTAGCTATGCCATCCATGGGACTAGATGTGTCAGCTGTTTGAATCTGGAGTTGTGTCCAAGAAGATCCTTGAGAGATGCTGGTCTTCAGTGTTTGTTTGGGACTGAAAGAGTTGAGATCTGATGGCAGCAGATAATAGTTGCAGCCCGAGAAATAATAGATTTGACATGTCCACCAGCAAGAAGTCAGGGCAGGCAAGCAAATAGCACTACTGTTTCCTTGAGCCCCTTTATACCTGGGCTCCACCAGAAGGAACCACCAAGTCTAGGAGGAGGTCTTCTCCCTTGATTAATCCCTCTTGGAAACAGAATTAAAGACCCACCCTGAGTTGTGTCTCTTACTTGACTTCTGATTCACTCAAGTTGATAGTCAAGATTAGCCAGCACAGCAAGCCACTATGTTTTTAGTCTCCGAAACAACTTTCCTGAAGGTTATTTTCAATACTTTCCCAGGTGATTGACAGGTCTGTTTGGATTGACCTTTAGAGGAGGGAACAATAACAAGTCTTTACCTTGGCCAGAAGGCTTCCAGATAATTAGCAATCTTAGGGTGTGCTTAGCAGTTCAGAAATCATGCCTACACCCAGGGAGATAGACCTAAGTCAGATCTCATTCTTTTGATAAAAAAGTAACAAAATAAATTAAAAAGAATTAAAGAGGAAAAGCATGTCAATGAGATGAGGCAGGCCTTCCTGGTAATAAACAGCCTTCTTTTGGATGGCATCAGCAAACCCTCCACTAGACAGTTGCATTTCTTCCTTTGATTGGCATCAGCAACTCCTCCACCACCACCTGGCAGTTGTGTTTCTTCCCTTAATTGGCATCAGAAACACCCCCCCATGGACACTTGCATTTCTTCACAATCAATGGCAGGGTCCCCTCTTGGGCCCTTGGTAACACCAAAAGGTTGAAAGTTCTAGTGAAAGTGTCAATTTTCTGTTGACTGTTGCAATCATTTCTGTTTCCGTATTCCTGTCTCCGAGACTCAGACTCCAGTCATTCTTTCACTTGACTGAGATTCACGCTTCACTGTGTCTGCCCTTCTATTAGTTTTCATCCACTCTGTCTTCGCTTTTCCGTCCTTGCCATGTTTATATCCACGTACCTGAGATCCTCAGCCACCGCCTCTCTGACCGAGCACAAACTCGCTTGCTGCTACCCGTGACTGATTTCACAGCTTCCTGTCTGTTGCAGGGTGGGAGACAGCACAGAGGCTCAACTACATGGCTGGTTCCAACTTTAAATTAGACCCTGATTTGCAGTGAGCTCCTTAGAGCTCTCGAGAGCTACCTTATTTTCTAATTTCCATTTGCTCTCATGGTATCCAGATGGTGAAAAATGAATTCATCCCCCTCGTTCATGCTTCTTTTTGTTTGATTGTTTGTTTTCTAGACAGGATTTCTCAGGGTAGCCCTGGCCAACGTGGAATTTGTTCTATAGAGAAGGCTGGGCTCCAATCCAGAGATTCTCCTGCCTCTGCCTCCTGAGCGCTGGGATAAACATGTGTATAAACATAGCCTGGCCTTTGCCTAAGCCATTAATGGCTAGGCTCACAACAACACTTCTTGCTGGGCTATCCTGCTCTCTCCCCTCCCCCCCCNGGACATTCCATATTCTATTTCTTATGCTTCCCCCTTCTCTCCACCTCTATCTGACAGACATTCTAGTTTCTTTGTGTCCCCCTTTCTCTCTGTCCCCCTGGGATGTCTTACTAATAGCATTTCCCTTTTCTCTTTCTGAGCCTGCAAACCACAGCTTAAAATCTGCATACCCAGGAAACTGGCCTGTTGTGTTCTTTCCTGAATATTTCCTACCAGGACAGTACCTGGACTAAAGCCTTGGCACTTAATCTGTAGAGAGGATAAATTTACAGAGAATTTTTTTTGATGACTTAGAAAATACCCCTGATATATTTCAGGGTGAAGAACAGATTTCTGGTTACATTACTTACAACGTCTAGTAAGACTGCTCATGGAAAAGGTTTACTCTATCTCTCTATCTCTCCATCTATCCATTTATCTATATGTGTGTGTTATTTTTTTGTTTTTAAAATATTAATAATCAACTGTTAATAAGTAAATAGCAAAATCTGTATTCTATAATTTCCCCTGTAAAATCTCTTTTGTTCTTTGCATAGGTATGTTCTGCTTATGGTTTCCCTTCCCTCGTCTCCTCTGAAATGCTATCCACTTTCCCACCCACCCAACTGCACATCTTTCTCTGTCTCTTTGGAAATCAGCTTATTCTGTCCATCATCTCCCAGTCTTTCTCTATAGGATAATAATTATGTATATAACATGGCTGGTTATGGGCTTAGGAAATGAAAGCATTTGAGGGCTAAGTCAGATATGAATTTTTGAGTACTTTAATAAATATTTGGTCTGACAAACTCCCTGATGAATTAGGTAAATTCTTAAACAGTCCAGCTAATGAGTACCTTCTCTATCCCATTGGGAATTCATCATATAATCTCTGGAATAAATTCCTGGAAAATCAGCTTGTGTTAATGACTATGGTATGATGAGCAACTAGAGTATGGGCTAGAGGAAAGGTGGGAATAAGCAGGAGCTGGTGGTAATTGCTTTTATGATTCTCCCAAAGAAAACGAGCAATTTAATTGCACCAGGCATAACAAGGGGCAAGTTCAACACCATATTACAGTCCAAAGAATTACACAAGTTTCTTTGGCCCATGATACTAAACTCCCTGTTTACAAACTTGCTCACAGGGAAAGGCTCTTTTTATCTAATGATTTCCCAAGTCAAAGTAAGGCTTTGACAGCGTATTGGGAACATTTTTCTTAGATGACCACCCCTCTGTCTATGAGTTAATGTTGAACATAAGCAATCAGAGCCAACAAATGCATTAATTTTCTTCATATCAGCTAATCTTGTGAGAAAGAATCACAGATAGTATATATGGAAGATAGTGATTTTTATCTCTTCTTTTGTTGGTTTGTTTGTTTGTTTCGAGACAGAGTTTCTCTGTAGCTTTGGAGCCTATCCTGGAACTAGCTCTTGTAGACCAGGCTGGCCTTGAACCCACAGAGATCCATCTGCTGGGGTTAAAGGCATGTGCCTTACCACCCAGCTGGAGGATAGTGATTTCAATGGCTCTGGAAAGAACAAGATTGCAATGCTAGCTTAATTCCTTATGAATTATAACTCAGAGACAGGAAAGCACCCTGTCCATCCTTCTGCCTTCCACCATGCCAAGTCAGGACAACAGGAAGAATCTTTGGAAATCGACCAGCATTTGCTGTCTTTCTTCTGTACTTTCATTTGGTGCCAACCCCACTCTACAGAACTGATTCCACGAATCTGGGATATCTGACTTATTGTGTCCAAAAAATTTCTCTCAGTCTCAGCTCTCCAGAGACACTCTTAGCAGCTGGCAATGTAATCTTTCTCTAGCTGTGATGTTTCTGCTCACTTTCTCTAGCAATATTGTCTGTTTTTCTTCTGAGGCCATGAAAACTCTCACCTGTGTTTACATGTCATCGTTCTGAATGGTTTAGATCATGTTTAAATCTCATTTGACCCCCCTGTTTTGAATTATCGATTCAAGGGAAAACCTACATTTTTTACTTTTAGCTTTAACTGTTCTGTTAGATTAATGCAAACACTTTTAACGGCATTAAGATAACCATGTCTCCAAAATTTCAGTTCACTCTTATTTCCTATTTCACAAAGGGTTCAAATTGAATGCGATCAGCTATTTTCCGATCACCATCACCATTATTATCCTGAAAGTACCATCTATCTTCCTTTTGTAGGATGTGCACTCATTTCCAGAGGTTATTATTAAATGCATGGAAACAATTACACCATACTCATCTCAACCCTGCCATGTAAAACAGGTGACTAGTCAACCAACAACATTCTCACAGTGTTTAAGCTGCAAGGGCCAAATACTAGCATAACTTTGTCTGATGCCAAACCAGTGTTATTTTTTTTTTGAACTAAGTCCCTCTACTCTCACTTCTTAGGACTGTGTTATGCTTTAGCTATACTTAAACTGGACCCATCCTATTATTATTGTCCTGTTTGCAAGAGATTTGGTATCTCACTTCTAAGCTAGTTATCTTGAGGCTATTTATACCTCAGGCCAGATTTAAATGAAAAAGTAAAAGTCCTTGACTCTCAGAGAGGAAGAGAAAAAAATCTTAATTTTTATTTCTGTTTTGCTCATTATTGAAAAACATGAAAAATAAAGACATAGTATAAAACACAAGAAATAATAACATAATTTACAAACATTGGAAAACAAACTCAATCGCTATTTACTATCGGAATAGCAATGACACCAATGCTGAAAATATACCATACAATTTTTAAAAATTAATTTGATCCTAAAATTATGTTAAAAATCCTCACATCTAATTTAAATGAAAGAGATTATACAACTAGTAATGGAAACATGCTGACTATTATTTCTGAAACTAGAAGATAGCTTTAATAGTATTGAATTACTTTTACAAATTTAAGAAGCAATCATACCCTTGTTTCAGGTTTTTATCCTCAAATTTTTTTCATACTTTCTGACTTACAGTTTTAGTTTTCAACAGAACACACATGATAAATGTCTGATACTACCTTTTTCCTAAGAATTTTAAAAATAAAATGTGACCTAAGGTAAGTATTTGACTGGAGACATGGACTCGGTGGTTAAGAACACTTGTTCTTGCAGAGGAGCCAAAAGAAGGAGCCAAATCCCCTAGAACTGGACTCATGAGTGATTGCAATCCCCTATATGGGTGCTGAGATTCAAACCTAGCTTCTCTGCAAGAGTGAGTGCTCTTAACCACTGAGTCATCTCTCCAGGCCCTTAAGTATTGATTTTTGTCTCAGTAAAAATATAATCCAGCATATTGGATCAATTGTGGTTTGCTCTGTTTAAAATTTGATTGTAGAGCTTTATTAAATTAACATTTATGGATTTCACAATGTTTCACATATTTTAATAAATGCACAAAAGAGTATGATTTGAATCAAATTGGATTTTTTTTCTTAAAAAGACTATATTCATCATGTAAGATGTGGAAATTTTATATTTTACCTAACTTGCCAGAATTTAAAAAAAAATACTAATGTGCACCACACCATCCAAATCTCTTATCATAAATGTCTAAAGATAGTACATTCAGTTGGATTCCAAAGTTTAATTTTTTTCAATAGTGCAACAGAAACACTCCCTCTTCCACTAACACGTAAAGTTACTTTTGGTAAAGAAGCAGCATAGAAGGAGCAAAGGTGATGGATTGACGACAGCCTCAACCTGTGACGGAAGACTGGAGAAACCTGTCACTTGTGCTAAACACCAAAAGCAACAACACAGAGAACTTCCAAGGCAGCCAGTGAAAGAAGAGTTTAAACTCCAATTCCTTTCTCTACTTGGTACGGGACCAATTTTAACACCCAACAGATAAAGACGCAACAGCAATTCCACATAGAAATGTTGCTCAAATTATCATCGTCAATGATTTTATGTTTGTCCCACAGAAAAAATAACCATATTACATTGTAGGCAGAGGACTATTCTACAGTATACTGCTAGTGATTATTAATATTCCTAATCAGGAAAAGAGTCCTTAAATTGTAGGTGGTATCTCCTTGCAGATGCTGATCACAAAGCCAGAAATAATGCAGACGTTGTTGAGTGAATCACATGGAGCTGATATGTGCTACCTCTTTCAAAGTTGAGTTACTATTAAATACCATTTTAAACACTTCAAACAAATCAATTTGCTGGAAAGATGTAGTCACAAGGCTAGGGGTGTAGCTCAGGGATAGAGTACTAATATGTGGAAGTAGGGGTATGAACAATACCACAAAAAGGAATTAGGAATCAAGAAAGTACAAAAAAGAAAGAAAAAATGAGAAAAAGAGGAAATTTAAGGGAAAGGGAACAAGACGGTGCTTTGCTGAGTATGGTGGTACACACCTGTATCCTGACACTCCAGAAACTGAGGGAGGAGGATTGTGAGTTCGTGTCTAGCCTGGGCTACAGACTGGGAGCCTATTCTAAACACAGGAAGGACAAAAGCAAGAAAAGAAATAGACTTAGAGAACATAAGTCATTTTTTTTCCAACAAATTCAACATTTAACATCTGGCTGTTTAATTCTATCCAGCCCTGACCTGAAGTTATCTAGCCCCTAAACATATGTTTTGATATGAAGAACAGAGATACAGAATATATCCCTAGTAATTGACAGTACATATGTCTGGGTGTCTGTCATTGTAACTGACTTAAAGGAGTAGGTAGGTAGTGTGCTATGTAATCAGGACTATAACCCGGTCATACAGTAAGCCAGCTCCATCAACTGTATAGCCATTCTTCATTGTGAATTTAAAGGCAAAGAAAACAAAACTTTATTCTGTATGAGTTCAAAGCCTTGGGCCTCTATGTAATGAGTGTTTTGTGCCACTTATCCCAGTATAGGCAGGGGAAAACAGAAAGGCAAACAACCTAATTTAAGTTTGTCTTTTTCCAAGTCCATGACCCCTGAACCATGTGATAGTATTTTTAGTGTTTCTAAAAGTTTTGCTCAGGGAAAAAATGCTTATAAAATACTCCCATCTCCTGGGCAAATGTCTTAAACCAAAAAATTCGGTCCTCAGGAAATCTCAATTATGGTGGTGAAAATTAATATATTTACCCTCCACAAGTAGTTTTCTAATCAATTTATTAACCATTTTTTGTTGCAAAATGTGCCGCTATGGTTGTTTTATCCAGGCAAAACCCAAGCAAAAGGAGCATAGTAACTAGAAATTCAAGCAAGTTAATATAGCCTGTGATATAATTCATCTTCTTGTATTTTTCTTTCTTCCCCTTCCCTTATTTTAATATTAAAACTTTTATGAGTCTACAGGAAAAGCCTAACCTTGAAGTCCTACTTAGTTCTTAATTGTTTTTAAATTTGTGAAGCTCAGCTACTTGGGATGTGTCTTGTAGTTTCAATTCTTCATTAAGTTTTAATCCTAAGGAGAAAAAGGTAGACCAGATGGTGCATATTCATTATTTGATTTTTCCACGTTCTTCTTTGATCCTCACTTATGAAATCCTGGATGTATTACATTATCTCATTTGCAATCTGCAGTCTAGTTAACAATCCTAATAATCACCAGGTTAAATCATCACGTAAATCAGCTCTTATTCCTTTTGTTTCTTTATCATGTTCCTATTCCCCCACAGGATTTTTACAGCATTAATAAGGCTAAAAATGATTATTTTTTCTTTTGTAAAATCTCGTATATATCTAGTACTGTGGACTTGAATTTTTCCAACATTTTTGGTATTGAAGTACATGAAAAAGTGTCTTTTGCTCTTCTACTTTATTACAACCTGTCTCATGATGTGTTGTTTAGATCATCTAAAAGACCTCAGGGTGAAAGAAGCCATATGGGACATCAAATAGAGATGAAGAAATAAAAAGTGATTGCTGAAATATGAAGCACTATCAACAGAGATTTTTTTTCCCTGAGAAGACACTGATTTGAGTCATATTTCAGAACTGAAGTCATTATCTTGAATCAGTTGTTTTTTTGTTTTAAAAATTATTAATCATGC
Source organism: Ellobius talpinus (assembly GCA_001685095.1). NCBI lineage: Eukaryota > Metazoa > Chordata > Mammalia > Rodentia > Cricetidae > Ellobius > Ellobius talpinus. The sequence goes on from LOJH01054556.1 coordinate 9,342, forward strand.
CTCCCCCAAAGTACCTGAGAATTGTATTTAGATAAATTAACAATTTCCCCCCTTTTGGTATGTAAAATATCACCTCAGTTTTAAGACAGAAGCTGGGATCAGATATACAATTGACTTTAAAATAGGCAAACATTTAAATTGGAATGTTATGTAATCATAAAACCTGGAAATCATGCATGTTTTCAAAAATAAAACTAAGAAATCAAGTTTAAACTTTGAGGAGAATTAAACAAAGTCAGTGTGTGTGTGTGTGCGTGCACACACGTGTGTGTATAGTAACTATATATGTACACACATGTGCACGTGCACACACACACATACATTGTAATTAGGAGATTGCCAGGAGAAAAAAATTTCCCTAAGGCCATTATAGTTTATCACAAAACGTTCTGAAATAAAACTGAATTTTAACATAATTCCTTAAAACAATACATCACCCATTATAACCACAATGCATTCAATGTGTTCTAGTACATTTTTCATCATTATGTTACCTCAGTTGCCATTTGAAAAAGCACCCTAAAATGTCATTTCATAAATTGTATGAGTTCTGAACAGATTTTTCACCCTTTTCACTACACAGCAAATGAAGACAGTTCAGTTTCAGAGGTCTATGGCATACTAGCAGAGGGATAATGAAGGAACTTAGACAGTGATTAGATGAAACTTCATTCAGTAATGATTGAGAGCATTGCACAAGTTAGAATTGTGCTTGCTTTAAATTTTAAGCAAACTTGGTCAAAGATAAATCAGTAAGAAAACCAAAATTTGGAAGGTAGAAAAATTCCAAACAACTAGATTATATAAGTGAACTCAAAATAATCACCTCAATGATCTTATAACTTTTAAAAAGTGTTTATTGAGGAATTGTTATTTTATTATGTCTTGTGTATGGGTGCTTTGTTTGTATGCATGGCTGTGTACCACATATGGGCCCAGTGCCTACAGAGGCCAGAAGAGGGCACCAGATCCAGGAATTGTAGTTTCAGATGGTTGTAAGACTCCAGGTTGGTGCTGGGAATCAAACCTGGGTCCTATGGAACACCAGTCAGTGCTCTTAACCATTAAGCCAAATTCTCATTCCCAAAATTTATTATTTTTTATGTGCATGAGCATTTTATCTGTATGTATGTTTGTACATCATAGACATGCCCTGTGCCAATGGAGGCCAGAGAGCTGTCAGAATCCCTGGAGCAACAGTTCCAGAAAGTTGTGAGTAGCCACACAGATGCTAGGAACTGAGTTCTACAAAAAGAGTCTACAGAGGAGTCTACACAGGAGCCGTATGTATTCTTAGCTCCTGAGCCATCTCTCCAATCCCTCACTGGTAAAGTTTTAAAGTCTTGTTTATGATCTTTCTTTACACAGAAGTTTCAAGTCAGTATAATATACACACAGTATTTGATTTGGGAGGATAATGTTCATAAAAACTAATGTTCTGTTTCTACTACAGTCAGGAATTAATATTTCTTGACTCCAGTAACTAATGAACAAGATATTATTAGCTAAGATATATCTTCATATTTGATTAGTTGATATTATCACCTAACCACATTCTGTTCATAGTATTTAAAGCAATTGGAATTCATTTCTTTTAAAGACAATATCTCCCTTTTCCTCTACTGGACAATTGTGTGTAATATTGCAGAAGATGGCTCCTGCGTGCACTGATCTTTAGTATCATTATGATTTCTGTACTATAAGGAAAGAACCAATTATTAGAACCCTGGGTAAAGTGAAATAATGTATTCAGAAGAAAAGCCACAGAGGGACTGGTAACAAAAGGGCCTTGGAGATGACTAGGACCAGAACTATTCTCCAGAATGAGTCAGAGAAGGAAACAAAATTAGCAAATAAGTCAAAAGATGGGGGCTTTTCTAGCTTTCAAGTTTTATGATCCTAAACTCCAAATAGACACGAGAGTCACTTTTGCCTTAACTACTTTTGTGAAAATAAATCTGTTCCAGTGTGACTAACATGGTTGAATTTGAGCATAATGTGAATTTCATGTTTGCCTGAGGGTGTTTTTTTTAATCTGCACTGTGTCATTAGTTTGAATAGACAACTACACCTCACTGAGTTCAGTGCGACTGACACAGAGAAAACACACAAGCACACACCTTCTATCCAGTTCATGGGCATTTTAGCTACTTCCATTCATATCTAGTGTTAGAAATTTCCACCTAATTTGAAGAAACACTTTTCTATCACCATTTCTGTCCTTCACCAGGTTATTCACTAACAGTTCCTGGTGCTATTGGACTGAGGTTTGATGGTGGAAGCAGATCACCAGTGATAGGACTTAGAAGGTTATACCAGCTCCTGTTTCCTGTACTGCTCTCTGTGACCTGGTTTACCCTGATATAAAGATCACCTGCTTTACACTGTCACAATCATGAACCCACCAAGCCTTTCCAGATGAGGAACAGAGACCTGCTGAAACCAAGAGTCAGGGAAAACCCTCTTTTAGATTGTTCCTGCATTTTGGTTACAATTATACAAGAACAACTAACACAGACAATTGGTCTAGAAAATTTGTTACTACAAATAAACAATTGTGACTGTATTGTTCTTAAGTCTTTGGAACTTGTTTGTGGGAGGAATGAAGATGAGTTTTGGGGCTGGAGAGATGGCTCAGAGGTTAAGAGCACTGACTGCTCTTCCAG
>LOJH01054557.1:0-12007 GCA_001685095.1 Ellobius talpinus
GAATTGGGAGGAGGGGAGGAGGTGGAATTTTTTAATAATAATAATAATAATAAAATAATAAAAAATATTAAATACTAGATGATGGCCCTCATACCTCTCAGAATGAGCCCTAGACTGGGTTACAATCCCTCAGGGGTTAAAAGATTCTTTCACAGGGTTCACCTAAGATGATCGGAAAACACAGGTATTTACTTAACAATTCATAACAGAAGCAAAATTACAGTTATGAAGTAGCAATAGAAATACCACATTATGAACTGTATTAAAGGGTGGAAGCATTAGGAAGGTTGAGAAGGACTGCCTCAGAGAGATACGCTGAATATGGCATTAAGGCTTTTAATGGAGGGAAGATCAGGAAAAAATAGAAAAGGCTTCTTGTGATAAACAAAATCCAGCCTCTGGCAGAAGTCCTGAGGTCACCTTTTAAGGAGATGGGATATCAATTGACTCTACTTGAAGCTTGCTTCAAATGTAGCAACACTGGTAACTAGGCCAAGACCTGTCCTGTGTCCAACTGAACAGACAGGTTGCTAGAGGTGTTAGAGGTAAGAAACTCCTTCTTTGCCTCACTAAGGTGGGTAAATCCTACAAGTTCCTCCTCATAGGAAAGTGTCTTTGATCTTCTGGTCCTGTTATGAGAAGTCTGATATTCCCACTGGGACACCTGTCCCACCACGGAGGAGCCCAGGATAACTTTCCAGACAGTGAGTAATTCTCTGTCATTTTAGCTCATATGGAGACCAGTTGTTCCTTAATTCCCACACACTCCAATAAAATTTATCCTTCACAGTTTCCTATGGTGGAATTGATGGCCAGCCACAACTTGTACTAGTCCCTGTCTTCAACAGACAATTTAGAAGCAATGCTACCTGCTGCTATGTGAGCAAGCAAGCCTCAGCCCCCATCTCCCCAGAGGCTGCAATCGCCTAGTCAACATTCCATCTATGGGTGGAAAGTATGCTCTCACCTTAAAACATTATGGCTTTACAGTAATTTTGGGTGCAAAGAATAGACAAATTAATGGATAATACAAATTTGAAAGCTTTAAAAAAGTTTAATGAACTAAATCTCTTAAATAGAAAAAATCCAAAACTGAGAGCCAATTATCTGCCAGCCTAAATTTATTCTCAAGTCTAAAAACCAAGACTTGCTCTCTAGTAGATATAACAGACTTCCTACTCTGATAGGTAAACACACTCACAGACAGATTCCAATAAAGAAAAAAATGCCCTCAAAAGTATCATGTTGCTGTTACTGACTATAAAATTGCCTTTTGTTATTCCTTTATGTTCCAATGATGATTTTAAAAGGATTTGATTTTTCAGTGAATGTATTCAATATCAAGTACCTGTAGCTCATGGAATATTTTTGTACATTTCCAAATAAAAAGGAAAGGTAAATGTTTAAAGATTCAGATGGCTGGAAGTTTCCAGAATGGGAAAAAATAAAATGTTTATACAGGTTTGAAGGATGGAGGATACAATATTAGAGTTCTGATGGCAGTTATAAATGAGAGTTAAAGATGATAATATGATATTAAAATTCCAAAGTTTAAATTAAATACATCAATCTTAAGTGTCTATTTAAATCAATAGAGTTGTCATAAGTGATTAATCTACTTTTAGTGACAATTATAAGTACTGACTACTAAAACATTAAAAAATAAAAATTAATATAATCACAGGCTCAAAAACTTTTAATCATTTTGGATGTTATTTTTCTCCTTTTTTTCTACCAGGAAATTTATGTTGATCAATATTGATGTTTATGTTGATTACATATCAGGATTTATTTTTGCCATGGTTCAAAAATATGAGTCTGCTCATACTGTTTGCAGACACTCATTATTTGGTTTCTTTAAAATGAGGATCTCAGAAAACAAAAACAAAAAATCAGGCAAGGTCCCTCCTGGCTTACCTAGAAATTTTGTCTCTTTTTGTCAACTTTTGAATTAAAAATTAAACACGTAAACTTCAGGGAGTCAGGACTTGGATCCACCTGTCTTAGCTCAAAAGAGCAGAGGAGCTCTGGTTCCCTTGTCTGACAAGTACTCCTGTGACTCAACAACATAAGCTATGCTCTTGCCCTGAATATATTCTCGTTCCTTCTTCTGATCTTGGAGCTCATTTACACCCTCTCATAACTGCATAACATCCCAGGAAGTTTGAAATATATGCCCAAGTAAAGATCTTTTGGTGGTTTGAATAAGAATGATATTCATTGGCTTCATATATTTGAATGCTTAGTAATTAGGGAGTGGTACTGCTTAGGAGGGTTTAGGAGGTGTGGACTCATTTGAGTAGGTGTGACTTTGTTGGAGGAAATGTTTCCTTGCGTTTTGGGGTTTGAAAAGCCCAAGCCAGGCCCAGCAGCTTTTTCTCTCTTCCTGCTGCCTGCAGATACAAATGTACAACTCTCAGCTCCTTCCCCAGCATCATTATCTTTGTGCATGTTCCTGTGCATCCTGCCATGCTGATGATGTAATAAACCTTTGAAACTGTAACCAAGCCCCAACAGAATGCTTTCCTTTGTAAGAGTTGCCATGGCGATGGTATCTCTTCACAGCAATAGAATACTAAGACAAAACCTTCTAAGCTCTTTAACTTTTCCTTCTCTCGATAGTTTATCTGTCCCAGTGCTTTCCACACAGCTGGCACGTGTCATGCAGGAAACAAAATTAGTACTGCTACTACTCCAAAAGCAGCTTAACTCTGCAGCCTTGGTGGACCTGTAAAACCTGACAAGCTCCTGGACTAGCTGACTGTCAGAAGGGGGAAATTTTTGCTGATATGTGAATTATTTATACAAGTGGATGAGAAGATTAAAGACTTACATGACCCGGCTCATAAATTACCAGCATTCAGGGGAAAACTCTTTTGTGGAGCTCTCCCTTTTGTCCTACTTTGGTTTCTGGATGTTCCCTCTCTTTTTCCCATTGATATCCATACTTCTTGTAAACAGTTAATGTTCTCTGTCTTTTTCGGTGCTGTTAGGTGAGAATAAGTAAAATCGTTCTTAAACCAGATGTTTCTGATGGAATTACATCAGGTCTCCTACCATCACCTGCCTAACTTTTGACTCCCATTCCAAATTTTCTAAGTCCTACCTTTCTATGTTCCCTCCCTTTCAATCAGAAATAGGCAGATGATTTCCAATGTCCTTTATCAACAAAAGACTACAATGCAGGTCCAAAGTGAGGAACCAAATATGGCAGCACCACAGATAACATCCTAAATGACAGTTTGGGTTAATTCGCATAAAAAAGGACTGTGTACACAGTATAACCATTGGTTATAGAGAAATCTAAACTCTGAATTCTTCAGAAGTCTCGAGGAGTGGGGATATATTTGTCAGAAAACGCTATTACTTAGCCAGAACCTGGTAACAACTGAAGAATGAATAAAGAAAGCTACATTTACACAATGGAGTATTATGCAAGGGTTTAAAAAAACAATGACATCATGAAATTTGCAGGCAAATGAATGGAACTAGAAAAAAACATCATCATGAGTGAGGTAACCAAGACCAAGAAAGACAAACTTGATGTGTACTAACACATAAGTGGATACTAAATGCAAAGCAAAGGGTAAACAGGTTACAATCCACAGTTCCACAGAGGCTAGGTAGTAAGGAGGACCCTAAGAGGGACACATGGATTACACTTGGAAGGGGAAATAGATGAGATGTCCTGGGTAAACTGGGGGTGGCAGTTAGAAGGGAGTGGTTGGGGGCTAGAAGCATGAAGGATCAGGATGGTTGAGTTGGGGGAAGGGACATAGAGGGAGAGCAATGAAAGAGAGACCTTGATACAGGGGGCTACTATGGGGTTAGAGATGAACCTGGTATCAGGAAAACTCCCAGGAATCCACAAGAAGGACCTCAGCAAAGATTCCTAGCAATAGTGGAGAGGGTGCCTAAGCTGGTCTTCGTCTCTAATCAGACTCGTGAACATTCTAAATGTCATTATAAATCTGACTCTTCAGCCAGTAACCAACAAAAGCAGATGAAGAGATCCACAACCAGGCCCCAGGAGTTCAGTTAGTTGAAGAGAGGGAGTAGAAACTATATGAGTAAGGGCGTTCAATATCATGAAAAGGAAACCCACAGAAACAGCTAACCTAAGCCTGTGGGAGCTCATGAACTCTAGACAGGCAATATGGGAGCCTGCATGGGACTGACCAAACATACGGGTAATTGTGTAGATTGGTCTGTTTGTGGAGCCTCTTGTCACTTGTGCATGAGCTGGCTTATTGGAACCTGTTTTACGGTGGTGGAATGCCTCACTCTGCCTTATTGCAGCGGGGGAAGGAACTTGGCCCTTCCTCAACTTGATATTCCATTTTTGCTGACTCCCATGGGAGGCCTTACCCATTCTGAATGGATATGGAGGCAGAGTGGATAGGTGGGTAGAAGGGAGGTAGAGGATAGGAATGGGAGGAGAGGAGGGACGGAAAACTGTGGTTGATATATAAATGATAAAATATTTAATGAAAAAGAAAATCTGTTAGTACCATTTTCTGCCCCCAGTAATCAACTATCTCTGGCCAAGGGCACCTAATTCTTGCTTAACCCAATCAAACCTGTAACAGATCAGACTCTCCATGCCAGCATTCATGGTGTTCTACCCACTCTACAGCTCCCACTACTCTAATACCCAGGCTGTTTTGGAACACGTGTCTCTCACCACTACCTCTCCCTTTAAACCTGGCAAGGATTTTTCTGACGAGTTGCTTTTCTCCACCCTTAAGAGATACCCTGGCAATTTGATCTCCCAATAAACCTTTCTTTCTGCCTACAGAGTGGTCCATTTCCATGCACATTTTCTTTTCCTTTCTTTTTTTTAGCAATATTCATTTCAAAACAGGCACATTGATCAGTGGAATACAACTGAGTTTTTTTGACAAAGAAGTCAGTGATACACAGTGGAGAAAGAATTTCAATAATAGCGCTGGTTGAATTGGATAGACTAAAAAGAGAAATGAAATCCTAATATCTTGCCCTCAAGAATATTCAGCTCCAGGTGAATCAAGGACTGTTCTGTAACATAAAACCTGAGGACATGAATTTGATACAAGAGAAAATAAGAAATCCACTTCAAATTATAAATGCAGGAAAGGAATTCTTGAACAGGACCTTAGTAGTCCAGATATTAAGACTAATAGTGGATGAACAAAACTTTGAAAAACTATAAAGCTTCTTATGGCAATGGATACCAGTGTTAAAGTGAAGAGGCAGCTTGCAGAAATGGGAAATACCTTGAACAGTTACATATCTGAAAAAGAATTTCCAAAGCTAAACATCAAACAACCCATTAAAAAACAGAGCATGGGAATAAAGAAAGTTCTCAAAAATTATAAAAATATGAGAATATTTCTTAAAATTTTTAACATCTTGAGCCATCATGGAAATGCAAATAAAAACTACATTGGGATTTATTGTTATTGAAGCCATTATGACTAACAATGTAATCACTGACAACACAAACTTCAGTGAGTGTGGCTAAAAGGAAACCTTTACTTGTCCTTGCTGAATATGCAAGGTCTTATAGGCCACTTTAACTGGGATGTAGATTGAATTCTTGTAGTATAAAAGAGACAAGCGTAATGATGGACCAAGAAATGTGAAGGAGGATTGGGGTGGATTGGTGGGTTAGGAAAAGGCATACTGATAAAGATAACAGAAACTAAAGAATAATCACATTCTGATTAGAATGAAGACACATTCAACAAAATGAAGTTAATATATGACACCATTATTATGACCAAGAACCTATGTTTAGATAGGCCATAGCACAAGGGAAGAATCTGTTTCTATTATTTTTCTACATGAACATAGTGCTGACTCCTAATGTCTAATCATTATAATCATTAATTAGTGCATCTCTTATATGTGATCAGAGAAGCTTCTTTTAGCAGTAGATGGTGATTAACATAAAGACTCAAAACTGACCAACATGAAGATAATAAAAGGCTAAAGATTACTCATCTCTAATTGTACTTCTATTATTAAAGTGAAGTAAGTGGCTTAGGAAAGGTCAGGTTAACCTGACATTACAGACCCTCCCCTCCATAGGCTCACTGGGCATGCAAACAAATGTGGCCTGTGAACAAATTGTATCTTCCATCTTCTAAAAAAGACCCCTCTTCCCTACTAGAAGATCTCCATGTATACAAAAGAAACAATCTTGTATGTTTTACCCTCATGCTCTTATGAAACCTTCAGATTTCACCTAGTGTCATGTGTTTGCAGTCTTATGGCTGTAAAAACACTAGTCCACCCGGTTTTTGCTACAAAAAGAGCTTTTCTGAGGTGCTAGACCACTTGTCATCATCTAAGTAAAGGACTCACTCTATCTTAATTGGCTTAATAAATGTGATGATTTTTACTTTCTCTAGTGAATTGATTCAGTACCACTTCATCCTAAGGCTCAGGACTAAAGATAGAAGAGGGGATAGAAAGATTATAAGAACAAGCTATGATGGATGACTGTGCTTTTTGATACATTTAGGGTATTTACCATATAAACTCACAAGATAGGAACAAGACCAAGGAAAGATCAAGTCCAACAAAATATCAGCATAAGTAGGGAAGATGATCATGAAGTCCCATCTCTAGCTCTGATACTAGTCAGTCAAGGATAATCAGATTTACTCAAGAATGTTGCTCCTAGTAGGCCTAAGCTGTACTATTTGATGGCCGCCCTTGTAGGAATATGTGGGCAGTACAAAGTGAGTTTGTTTCTTTTTACAAATTGGACAAAAAATTAGGAAGATAAGTGAGTGAGGTCAGATGTGAGGATAAACAGCAGAGGAGATATATGCAGAACATAATCAAAATAGATTGAAATTCTCAAAGAATAACTAAAATTAAATTTTCAATATTTTTTATTATTTCTTTCATTTTGATGTTATAATATAATCACATCATTTCTCTTTTTATTTTCCTCCCTCTAAAGTCTCTCTTATAACTTCCCTTGTTCTCTTTCAAATTTATGACATCTCTTTAATTAATTGTTGCTACATTCATATATCTATATACATATATATTTGTAAACTTAATTTGCTCAGCCTATATAACATATTTACTAAATAAGCATAGTCCCAAGCTTCACTCCAAATATTGGCATTGTACTCACAGATTAATGCAATTTTCTCCTTTCATCGAAGAGTCTTTTAAATAATTTGGATTGTTTATGTAATTTGTTCATTTATATTAAAATTAGTAGTAGATATTATTCTATTTCAAATATATGTGATAAAATAGAAACAAATATCTGTTCATTCATTTCGTATTTTGATAATTTGTTTTTTTCTGTTTTTTGATAATTGGACATAAAAACTAAACTATTTTATTGAAACTTTCAAATGAATGTTTTTTAATTTCTTTCAACTTTTCTCTTTTATATGTTTTAGTTTTTATTTATTTATTTGCTTATTTATTTATTTGTTTTTGAGACAGGGTTTCTCTGTGGCTTTGGAGTCTATCCTGTAATTCTTGTAGACCAGGCTGGCCTCGAACTCATAGAGAGCCACCTGCCTCTGCCTCCTGAGTGCTGGGATTAAAGGCAGGCGCCACCACCACCCGGCCTAGTTTTATATTTTAATAGACATAAATTTTTATTATAAAATTATATTAATACAATAAATTATTATAGGAAGAGAAACAACAAGAGGATGGAGGTCAGCAATTGTTCTATTGTTCATATGTAATTTATGTATGCTTTAAGTTATATTACAAATCAGTAACAAAGTCTGAATTATTCTACTAATTAAGTGGAGAGATTTTGCTTTGTGTAAATCTTTTGACTCTTTTATATATTTCTCATAGAATTATATTATTTTATAGAAATATTAAAGTGCTTAGTATGCTGGAAGGAGAATTTTTAGAAAATAATCAATAAAAATTACTGTAAAGTTACCTGTCATCAAACAATAAGATTGACCAAATAGCCTCAAGTGTTTTACTTAAACACAATTAAAAGACATCCATTTGGATTTAATATGCACAAATTTTAACCTTATAGAATAGTTTCTTCAGTATGTTAGAGTTTTTATGATTTCTTACTTCAATCTGAGATTGATTATACTCAGTAAATCCTGCTTGCAATCCAATTAACAAATATTGTTACCTAATGCTTTGTTATCATCTATTTGTCTGACACAATTTATTTAGTAATGTCAGAGAGCAAACACAGTACCTTCAGTATCTTCTGTTCTGTGCTATTCCCACTGTTTCCAAATACTGGATTATTTTAACAAATGTGGGAATTTATGAATGATTTCTTATCTTTGTGCTATTTTTATGACCCATGGCACACATGGTTTTCTCAGATTCTTATGTTTGTCTTAGTCATCCTCCCTAGACTTCTTTTTCTTGAGAATTGTTATTAGTCAGCAGAACCTGTCTTTATTAGTGATGTCATAGACAAGCCAATGGAAAATGGTAATCTAATTAAAATATTCATTGCTTTGTTTAACAATCATTCTTGGGGAGAGATATTTGGCATTTACTCTTACTTATTAAGAAATGTATTATCATTTGACTTTTTGTCACCCTATAGCTCAGTAGGTTTCAAAGCTAGTTTCTATTAGCAGAACACTTTTATCAACGGCTTCTTCTAAGTTTCCCTTCTTACTTTCCCTGATTATGGCTTCTGAAAAACACCATTATCACATACAGTTTTAAACTTGCCTTTTGTCACTGTGTGTATTAATGGGAAAAGATATAATAATTCAATAGCAAATATTTGAATCATGCAGATGGAATTTGTACCTTAGGAACTGGACACTTCATTTATTGAAAAACAATGAACTACTTAAAGTTATTTACAAAACCTGTAAGAACTAGAATATTAAAACTTATTACATTATATAGCTCTCCACTAGTGTTAGTTATCCTCACTATCATTTTTTCTATATCAAGATTAATAATTCATTCTCAATCAAAGAAACCAACTTTTGTAGCTTTTAAATGTAAAGAACAAGTTTGTCTTTTGTACCTTTTTAAAAATTTTAGAGCATAATGAGCATTAGTTCCCTGTATGTTTCTTCTTATACAAAGATTTAAACATTTTAAGGATGAGTGTTATTTGACTATTTATATGGCACATGTACTTCATTATCTAACAATGAAACCTTTGCTATTTTCATATTATCTCTTCAAACTAGTTGCTGTCTACTTAGCTTTTCAGAGACTTTGCAATCTGAACTGATCCCATTTACATATTTTTGTGTGTGTTGCATGTGATTTGATATATATATATTATAAAAGTTTCACAATTTAGTCTTATTAGTTTGATATGGTTAGAAGAAGAGATCTACTCTCATTCTTCCTCTTCTTTTCTCTCTTTCTCCATGAATATTGCTATCTGATTTTTCAATCACTGTTTTTGTAGTTTCTGTACTAAAACTAATATTTGTCTCTGACACCTCTACTGAAATTCAGTCTGCTAGCAATGTGTCATTCTTCTTTTGAGTTTCCTATTTGTTTGCATAGATCTGTCAGTTTAATTCCAGTAGTTGTTTTTGTTACTCTTAACCATAGTTCATTTTAGGGTCAGTTATTTTGAAATCACTGGACTTGTTGAATTTCTCACAATTGCTTTAACTATAGATTTCTTTATGCTCCATGTGAATTTTAAGATTGTTTGTGTCCAGTTCTTTGAGTAATCTGCATTTTAAAATAATGTTTATTGAATACACACAGAGAAATATGAACTAAGATGACATGTCACCTTGAAGCAACACACCCTTCTAACAACATACCTCAAAAATAAAAAAGTCAATGAATTCCTAAAAATTAGTTGTACATAATGGTTTTAAGGATACTGAATGAGATTTAAGAGAAAAATATGGCCAATTCAATGACATTGAAAAAACATGTAATTAATGTCCTTTTTAAACTTTTTTTCATTTACATGTCTGTGCATTTAGTTCTGAGCACTCATTTTCTAGTTCACATTTACAGGTAAGTAGATAACTCATCTGACAGTATTGCTTGCTCTTTAACTATTGTCTTATCAACAACATTCATTTTCCTCTTATTAGGACATTGGCTCAAGCCTTTTTTTCTGTTCCTACTCACAGACTTCTTTCTAGCTATCAGATCACTTACAGGTCCATTGTTTAAACACCTTTTAAGAAAGTTACTTTAATTATTCAAAAGTCAAGCATTTCCAGTTATCTAAAAAAGCACACAGCTTACTTAAATTTTTGTGGAAAAAAAACATTTTTTTCTGGCATGAGGTTTTGCAAGTCTTGTTCTTGTGCATGCTGTATCACCTTCTGGGAGTCCATATGTGCAACAACCTTGCAATGTGCAGAAAATCCTATTTCCTTGCAGTCATCCCTGCTTCTGATCTTTCTGTCCCATTATCTGAAATCAACCCTGAACACTGGAAGGAGGGCCTATGTTGTAACTGTTTCAGAACTGAACACCCCACAGTATTATTCTTTATACTTTTACCAGATTAGAGTCTCTGTGCCAACCATCATTTATTGCAAAAAGAAACTTTTCTAATGAGGGATGAGAGATGACCTAATCTATGGGTAAAGCGACATTAGGAGTTGATCAATATTATGTCTAGTTAATAAAAGAATATTAGTAGGTTTTCCCCAAAGGCTGGAGACCTGTCTCTATCCTCAGGCTCATGACCCTCATAATTTGCTAAGTTAAATAATGTTTTAACATGTGGATCAGGTTGTAAAAACAGTGTGATTGTACTTGCAGAATAATAATATTGATATTAATAATCATTAGAGGTCCTACCATTCACAACTGGGACAAGATTAAAGTTTGTTTTTCTCCTCTTGTAGTGTGTACAACACCTTCCAGAACAATGAAAGCTAGTCAGTCGTGCTGAAGCTTCTGAGTGAGTAATAGCTTGATTTCTATATAATTCTTATATAACTTGGTTCACAGGAATTTAGATGGAACATAAAAGACATTTGCAAACTCAAACTAGATAAAATTTCAGCATGGAGAGGGGATGTGGGGATGAAGTCACATGGCAACTAAGGAGTTGTTCTCTGCTGATAGATGTTGGAAGGTTGTAGAGAGTGTCAGTATTATTTTAAAATTGGTTGGTTGAAAATTCTCCAGTGGTGGTCAGGCATCCAAGAGTATATGGGAAGGCACAAATCAGACAATATGAGAAAAATAAAACAAACAACAACTAACAAAAAACAAAAAAGATATAATTAGATGTGTTAAGAAGGGGGATCTCAAGGAGTTGGACAAGGGGGATGAATGTAAATAATATTTATTGTGTGAAATTCTCAAAGAACTAATAAAAAGGGGAATTCATTATTTTTCTGACTTTTTTTTCTTTTATTCTTCTTTCATTCATTACATCCAGACCATAGTTTCCCCTTCCCACAATGTGGGATTCCCTTCTGTATGCTGTGAATAAAATTGGTTAATTGTTGCAAGGAGAGGGCCCCTTGTTTGTCCCAGCCACCCGGCTAGCTTAGCCCCAAATAACCACACAGAAATTGTATTAATTAAATTACTGCTTGGCTTATTAGCTCTAACAATTTATTGGCTAACTTTTACACCTTAGTTTAATCCATTTCTATTAATCTGCATATTGCCATGTGGCAGAGGCTTACCACAGATTCTAACTGGTGTCCATCTCAGGTGGAGGATCCATGGCTTCTCTCACTCTGCCCTTCTTCCGAATATTCAGTTCTGTCTTCTCTGCCTACATAAGTTCTGCCCTATCAGGCCCAAAGCAGTTTCTTTATTCATTAACCAATAAAAGCAATACATGAACAGAAAAACCTCCTACACCAGTTCATAATGAAGCTGCTTTGGGCCAATTGCAGCACAGAATAGAGCAAGGTGGGAATTCCAAGCAGATAGAGGAGGAATGAAGGCAGAATCATAGACACCACATAGCCACCACAGAAGGCAGATGTCCCGGGATCTTGCTGGTAAACCATGAACTTCATGGTAAATATAAAATAATAGAAATGGGTTAATTTAAGATGTAAGAGCTAGCTAGTAA
>LOJH01054559.1:3667-15674 GCA_001685095.1 Ellobius talpinus
ATATTTGTGAGACAACAGAAAATTTGAATCCTCACAGGCTGTTTGGAAACTGTTGTTTTTCAGTATGACTGTGACATTATTGTACTGTTGTTTTTTCATTAGCATCTTTTAGAAAGACACACTGAAATAGTTACAGATGCAGTACACGCAGCCTGAAACTGCACTCACCAAAGGAGTGATGAGAGTAAGAATAAGGTTAGCTTGGTCATCAGTTGAATTTGTTATAGTTGAAATATTGCTGATGGTGTTCTATAGAAAATTCTCTCTCTCTTTCTACTATTGTAAATTTTTATAATAAGAAAGTTGCAGAAGAAAGAAGAGATTGCCATTCCAAAGAGAAGCTTCTGCCAACAGCAGAGAACTGGACGGAACATGACTATCAACAGTGACTTTCCTTTGCTTTTTGTAGACCTCACTCCTCCTTATTGTGGCCTTGAATTATAGGAGGCACTACACATTTTTAACGGCTAGAAAATGCAGAGCTTTGAATTGCATTCTGTCCATGCCCTTGTTTTAGTCTTGGAGGTCAGGAGGAAAATTTGACAACTCCTCTGGCACAGGTCTTGACAAGCTCTTAATAGCTAAGAACCTCGTGTTCCTTCCCTACCTCCTGTCTTTTGTGGTGGTGCTGTGCCCTTGTGCTGATGGAAAGTAGTGTCTTGTCCTTGCTGCCTGCTTTACAGGAAGTGTCTGTCTACAGTGGACCACAGAAGCCCTTGTAGGGATTCTTTGTGCAATGCAGTTTCTACAGTAGCTACCAGAGATCCAGCATCCTGCCCTCCCAGTGGCTGGCTCTGCTATCTTAAGGCAGGATACTAGAAAGAAAGAAGCAGCTGAACAAGGTGGCATCTAGCTTGGTGAGAAGAGATTCAGGGTTCAAAATGTGACTGTCTAAATGAAAGAGGAAAAGATAGCAAGAAATAAGCTTGTAGCCCAAGAAAAGCCTCCTGCAGCAAACACGTTGCGGACATAGCCATCACAGGGAACAGCACAATGATGTTACAAGCCCTAATCATACACACAGGCATTTAATAATGATGAAATATTTTGGAAGTGAGAACAAAAAGAAGTAAGACATTTTAAACTTGTTTATGATATTAAGGACTCCATTGTCTATAAAATTACATAAATATTTGCGTATTTTGTGATTATATCATAATTTTGTCACTTTCTCCCCCAGCTTGGTCCAGACTGCTCCTTAAACTTCAGGGCTTTTGAGAGTGTCTATTTCTGGGCTCCATCTCAGACAGGTCTGGGCTGGGACTCAAGAATCTGTAGTATTTTTGAAAGCCTCTTAGAGATTATGATGCTACTTGTATTTGATTACATTTTGGCAGTCTGGTTTTATCTAATAAATAATCTGGACATGTTTCTCTCTCTGACATTTCCTCTGGAGTGTGCTAATTGTTGGCTGGTAATTCGAAGCTATTAACAAGGTAACTTTTGGTATAGGAATCTGTGTGGTCTCTGTTCTAAGGTTGTCAGAGTCCCCAAGGTGTGTGACTGAGGCTATTCACAAAGGCATGATGGGAATCTTTTCTTCAATCCCTGCATTTTTGGAAGAAATTTCCTCCAAACTTGGACCATAGATGTTTTTCATAAAGTCTTATAGTCTTTATGTATTGGTCTATTGATTTGGAGACCTACTCATACCCTTTCTTATACTGTAAAAATATTTTGGTGTGTGACTTCTGTGATGAATAGTAGTGAAATTAGTGAAGAAACAGCAACAATAACAAAACCTGATTTATGATCCCTTCCTGTTGCACACTTATAGAAAAACATTATTATTGTTTACTTAACAAATATTTACTGACTCTATTACAAACAAGCTGTCAGATATAAACCACATAGGCAAACCTCATAGAAGCCAAAATCTCTGTTTTGGTTAGTTTCTACTATATTTTTACATATAGCAATTGAGGGGTATTTTATCCTCCCCCAATCTGTTCATTTATTTATTATGTATCACTGTGGCACAGATTCTGCATGTGTGTATTGTCAGGATTCTGCATGTGTGCATTGTCAGGATTCTGCATGTGTGTATTGTCAGTGTCTACCTATTGAAACTTGATAATGAGCCATGCTAAATTTCAGAGAAGAGCAAGCCTTTTGAAAGGTCCCTTTTACATTATAAGGATTTTTTTAACTCTAAAATAAAGCATAACAAATAAAATCACTTACAATCCATACTAATTTCCATTCTTAAAAGCATGAGATTCTTTTCTCAGGTAGGTATCCATTGATAACATAAAAATATCTAGAAATTGAAAGATAAGTATCTTTGGAGGTTAATTGTACCTGATATGTTACAGATGGCTGGTAAATTAACTATATCCAGGACTGTTAATAGCTCACCTCTACAGTTCCTAGACTCAGGTTTAGTATGGACAATCACTGGTTTGAGATGCACTTTTGGGAATCTAAGTAGACTCGAATGTGTCCTCTTATTCATTAGCTTTTAAAATGATGTTACATTTGTCCATGTATTTCTTTGTACATAAAAGAAGATTGGGAGCTTATATGCCTTTAGATTCCCAATTAGTAGTCAGGACATGAAGAAAGGGAGTCTCAGAGGCTAAAATTGGTATTCTTAATATACAGAAGGGAGACAGTTCACATTATTCTCCACAGTACTTCCACCATCCTTTTGTGGTCTCTTCACTTCTTCTCTCTTGTGTCTAATTCAAAGACCAAGCTTGAAGTTTATACTCAAACACCCACATTTATCAAACCCAGGCTATTTTTAGATCTGTTGTCAATGAAAAGAATAGGTTGGGTTCTGTTTGTTTGCTTGAAGAGTGTGGCTGGAAGGTTATAGGTATTCATCTAGCTGAGAAATGACACCTAGCTGTGACATTGCAAACTTCTTAGTAATACACTTGACCTGGATATATTTAGTGACATCATGACATTCATAGGCCTTCATTCCTCTCGCCTGGTGTACACACCTGCAAACACATTTAATGGTCCCTTCATTCTTCTTGTTTATGGTGACTTATCCATGGTCTGGTGTAATGGGTCTAAATCCCCCCAAACACCTTCTTCTTTAGAATAAAGATTGGACCATCTGCCCAGTCTGTGGCTCTGCCATCTGTACCATGCCATCTGCTCTTGAATCTCTAACTTAAGCAGAGAAAAATTAGACTTCCCTTTTGATGGATCTGTGATGCCTGTATGTGGCTGGCATTGGCAAGTAAACTGACAGATAAATAATATATTGAGAAGGTTACATTTCCAGGAAAGGAAATTGCTAAACTGACCCTGTAGCATTCATTAGAGTTTAAATTAAGGCTTGTGGGGATGTCATTGCTATATTTTTAAAGCTGAGGTCAGAGGAGAAAGAAGCAGAGGGGCACAGTGTCAGCCAGGGGTGATTCAAGGGTTGAGTGTTGATGAGGCAATGATATTTTTCAACATTATTGTTTTCTCTATGATAACAAATACATCATATAAAAGCTATCATTTGTGCATTAAGGGCACACTTCAGTGACATTAAGTATATTTGCACTGCTGTTCAAGCATCACCACAATTGAGCTCCAGAACTTTTCATCATTTTATTCTAACGCTTAGCACCTATTGAACAACAGCCCATTCTCCCATCTTCAGCCACAGGACATCAACAGAGGTAGACCCAATGAATCTGACTATTCTAGGCACCTAACTTGAGCAGAAGCAAACATTATCTGTTCTCTTGTATCTGACTCATTTAATTTTTCGTGTTTCCAGGTTCGTTATGTTGTTTGTGATATATCAGAATTCCATTCATTTCTAAAGCTGAAATTACACTGTATACATGTGCTACATTTTGGTTATATATTGACCCACTGATAGACACTTGGGCTGTTTCCACCTTTGGGTATTATGAATAATGCTACTTATTCAAATGTCTCTTTGAAAACTTATTTTCACTGTTCTAGAAGGTATACATAAGAATAAAAATTGAGGTGATAGAGGGTGGAGATATGGCATGACTATTGAGATTGCTTGTTATCTTTCCAGAAGCCCTGAGTCAGTTTCTAACACCACATTTGACATCTTACAAGTGTCTATAATTCCAACTCCAGGGAACTCTGCACATACTTGGAACACACACACACACACACACACACACACACACACACACACTAAATAGCCATGTAAAGAATGAAACTGATGGGAGATCTTTTCCCAGTTGTCTTGGCTCTTCTTTGGCTTCTCATTGGCTTTTTCAACTGGCCAGAGCACTGGATAGTACATGAAAAGTCTATCTGAGTCACTTTGGAGTCTGACTCAAAGCCACTGTGTGTGAAAAAGTTAGGTATGGGAGTAGATTTTACACAGTCTTATGTTAGTACTTTATCAGAAACCTGAAGACCTGCTCTTTGGAGGATAAACTGAGTTCTGCAATACACCCACATGTGAGTATAAGATGTGGTGCATCACTATAAGTGCTGCTGCTTTGCATTCAGAGGTTTTGGATTCTTCAACTAAAATGGTACCTGGAATAAATATCTTCCTGACAGTTAATACATGCCATCAATTTTTATGATGTGAGCCTGCCTCTAAATAAATCATCATTGAATATTCTGACAACTCAGTTCAGGCATTTATTTCCTGAATAGCCTTGCTCTTTAGACTTAGACTAATGTAAAAGTTCTCTGTTAATTTCCTCCAAACTCCAGTGGGAAGCAGACAAAGCATCATACTCCTATGGAAAAAGAGATATGGTGTATGAAAGACCCTTAACGCTTGCCATCACCTGTCAAATGAACTTCACTGTTAAGTGACAACCAAATTCCTTTACTGGGTGAATGATGGCTCACTTCCTTTCTTCACATTCAGAAGAGGCTGTATTCACTTGATTAAGGAAATGAAACACTGCCTCTGTCCATGGTAGCTGCCAAATATATTTAGATATGAGCAGCTGAAATCTCACAGTCATCAGATAGAAACATGCCTACTAGGGTAAACAGGTCACTGCGCTAACAGATTAGCTGCATCACACAGTTGTTTATGCTAGCGACAAAACTCAAGATGACTCACCTCTCTTAGTCTGGAATGTCTCCATTTCGGCCATTTCCCCTTATGGGAGAAGCTTATTAGCAGGCTCCCTACTATGACAGGAATTCACAGGAAAACACTCATGACTTCTACCTTTATGGCTCACCATTGTCTTGTGTCTGTTGCCTAGCAACAAGACCACCTTATCTTACAGGCATTTTTTTTTATGTGTACCTAAAACCACTTCTTAAGTTTTGTTTTATTTTTAAAATCTTTCAGAAGTTCTTTTTCTCATGTTCACTTAAATTTTTCTCTCTCTTTAGATACAGGAAGGAAATGAATATGGCTTTCAGCTCCTTTGTGCTTCATCTGTCTACTTCAATGCCTCACAGTCCAGCCAAACAAAGAAACCCTCAGATAGCAGAACGTGTCAGACAGCAAAGAACACCGTGGTTGCTAGCTTCTTTCTGCGATATAGGAGTTTGTACCATAAAGTCCACTTTGCTCGTATTAAGGATATGCATGAGACTGAACCAGGAGTCAGCCTAGGATTTTTACCCCCTCCCAATATGGAGGAGAAGGTTCCTAGAGAAAGAGCTCAAGCCATGTAGTTTTGATTAAAGATACAGAAACAATGCCTGATGCTTCTCATGCTTTTTAAGAGATCAGACATGAAAGGCTAAGGCTTACTTATAAAATGGGCCAAGTGTGTCTTTGATTCTCTATGCTCCGGCTCCCCTCTCTGCTTTAGTCATCCCCCATCCCCCAGTTTGCTGCCCTTTTTGTCTCTTTGTAATTGCTTGGCTGTTTTGGACCTGATTTCCTCCGACAAGAAACCATGAAGAGAAGAGCGGTGCTAAGCGCAGTCAAAGGCCCGCTGCAAACCGAGAGAATAAATGTAAGTTCTAGACTGTCCTCTGAGGGAGGGGCTGGCAAAGCCCCGGCCTTGCCTCCACTTTCACCCTCCAGCATTAGCAAGCTGGGTCCACTGCACATTCAAACCCCTGTTAATGAATGCCCCAGAGGTAGCAAGCATACACAGTGCATCCAACAGTCAGTCCCAGCCTCGGTTAATCCACACACATCAAATACGTTTCTATGGTAAGAATAAGATGGTACAGGTCTTTCTGAAAAGGCCCTTAGCAATAGCCTTGAAATTCTGCTCATTTGATCTCAACCCCACATTACTCCCCTTCCTTCATCGGCAAACCTGGCTTTTCTCTACAAATAAAGCAAAGCAGACTTTTCTGTTGTTGTTTTTATTTTTTATTCATGTTTTTTTTCTTTTCTTTTCTTTTTTTTTTCTTTTTTTGAGTCAGGGTTTCTCTGTGTATCAGTCCTGGCTGTCCTGGAACTTGCTTTGTAGACCAGATTGACATCAAACTCACTGAGATCTGCCAGTCTCTGCCTCCAAGTGCTGGGGTTACAGGCATATGCCACCACCATCCAGCGTAGACTTTATTTTAAATTCTGTCCCTTCTTCTAAGATTGGCCTACTTCTCTAATCAGAACAGAGATGTGGTCCTTCAGCATCTCAGAGGCAGCATTCAGCCACCTTGGTCACTTTCCATTCCTGATGTAGCCATCTGCAATCGTCTGCATATTCCCTGCTACAGCAGCTAAGATTTGCTGGTGGCATCTGTAATGGAGACACCCCAGGTAATAATGGTGAATCTCCAGCTCATGCTAAGTAGAATTATCCACTTTACTTCTGACTGATTAGAAAGGTACTCAGCTTCAAGTTTCTGTGAGTACTGAACCTACTGTATGCCAATAACAATATACACCAGGTGAAACATTTGCTTTGTCCTATGTATTACTTTACATAATAACAAAATCAACCCACACTGAAACAAAAGACTAACATAGATCTTTTTTTAAATAATTTCATATCATAAGCTTATTAATATTTCTGCAATGTGACATGCTCAAATTCACAAATACTTCCCCCCATGGGAACTTTCAAATTCTGAAATTACAAAGCCTTGGAGGGTAGAACAGTCATGTCATATCATTTTGGTACCTTCCTATGGTACCAAATACAGTATCATATACATAAGAGCAAGTGAGGCAATCAAGGAGGAATGAATGGATAAATCAAGCAGCTTGCAGGATAGGTTGTATCAAACTTGAAAAGAATGCTTTGATATTGAAAAAAAGTGAAAAACACAGGGCTAGTTGGCTGTGTCAATGCTTCCCCAACAGAGCATTGGTCATTTAAATTTTTCCAAAGTCATTTTAAAGAGCAAAGTGAAATTTTAAAACTTCTATGTGAAGTTCAAGTCTACACTTTCCTTCACTTCCAGTATTTTCCTCCACTCTCATAAACTATGAGAAGAAACTTTCGAATTGGCTCTCAAGCCATTTTTGTCTTCTACATATTTATACATGAATATGTTTATGTATGCCTCTCCATATATAGTGTGTTTTGGTAAGGGTTTTATGGAGTTTATAGTGTTGCTACCATGCTCTAGATATACATCACTTTGTAATTTGGGTCTTTCCACTCACCATTGTTTGTGAGTTATCTATGTTATATGCAAATAAATTTGGCTCATTTTAAAACGTATGCAGCACAGCATGATACATTTTAGTTACCTATTCTTCCCACCCCCAAATGCACAGGTTATTTCCATTCTTCTATCATAAACAATACTACAATAAATATGTCTTGTGGCTTGTGTAAAACTTGCCAGTATACAAACTTATTGGCTTATAGAGTATTTACATTTTTCATATTCCTAGCTACAACCAAATAACTCCCTAAAGTGCCTGTACAAATTTACAGTTTACCAGCGGTAGAGAAATTTCCTTCTCTCCATTCTTGTAAACACAAACTAAACACATTCTCTAAAGAGGGTAGTCTATTATCCATTTCACATTTGATGACTAAGAAAATCAAATCTAACAATCCTTAAATAAATGCTAGTACATTGATAATAATTAGAATATGCTGTCACTGTTGATTCTGGTTCTCTGATATTAATATTGAAGAGTGGATTCTAATTAAGAGCTACAGAAAAGACTTCGAGTTGAGAAGCAATCACTTTAGCAGGACAGGAATGGATTGTTATGCATTGCTGAGTTTGAAACAGTGGCCAGATACATTCCAACTTGCTTTAACTTGTTCTAGCAGGTTTATAATAAGTGTGATAGAATATTCTGCCTTTAAGCCATCTTTTTCAATATTTTTGGTTTTAACTTTTTAAAGACAAAATCTAGGTTAGATATGCTTTGTTTCCTAATAAGAATGGTGTTCAAATATTAAGAGGTTTCCCATAATTAATTTGTATCTATAACTCTAAGAAAATTAGATACACTGTTGTCCTAAATGATTTGGAGTAAGGACAGCAAGAGAATGTGCTAACTCTATGATGATTTCAACGTGAAGCTTTTCACAATTGGAATCAACATTTAAGTTGGTTGTAATTTTGAAAGAAAACTTCTGAAGGGTAAGAAGTTGGGTTTGAATAAATTCAGAGAGCCTGGCTTCGGGAACAACTATGTAGCAAAAATAAGTAATTGATAGCTATGTATGGTAGTACACAACCATACAAGAGTCAGAGGCTGAAGGGTGGAGAGTTTAAGTTCAGCCTGGGCTACATGGTAAGACCCTCTCTTTAAGGAAATTCCCAGGAAGCCACAAGAATGACCCCAGCTAAGACCCTAAGCAATAGTGGAGAGGGTGCCTGAACTGTCCTTCCCCTGTAATCAGATTGATGGCCTTAATAGTCAACACAGAAACTTAATCTAGTAATTGATGGAAGCATATGCAGAGATCCACAGCTAGAATAGGACCGAGCTCCCAGAGTCCTGTCAACGAGAGGGAGGAGTGAGAATATGAGCAAAAAGGTCAAGACCATGATGGAGATGCCCACAGAAACAGCTGATCTGAGCTAGTCAGAGTTCACTGACTCTGGACTGACAGCAGGGGAACCTGCATAGGCCCAATCTAGGACACCTGAATATGGGTGACAGTTATGTGGCTTAGGTAGTCTGTGGGGCCACTGGCTGTGGGACCAGGTTTTATCCCTAATACCTGAACTGGCTTTTTGGAGCTCATTTCTTTGGAGGGATACCTTGCTCAGCCTAGTTATAGAGGGAGGGCCTTGGTCCTGTCTTAAAGTGATGTGTCAAACTTTGTTGATGCCCCATGGGAAGCCTTACACTCTCTGAGGAGTAGATGGGAGGGGGTGGGTGGAAGGTTGGAGGAGTGGAGTGGGGGGTGAGGAGGGAGAGGAACTAGGATTAGAATGTAAAACGAGGAAAGATTGTTCTAAAAAATAAATAAAAAAGAAAAACAAAACAAAACAAACAACAACAACAAAAGGCAAAGGCTTGGAGCTAACTCAGTGGGTAGGGGTGCTTCAAGGCTGATGACCTAAATTTGATTTCCAGAACCCACATGGTGAATGGAGAGAAGCAACTTCTGCAAGTTGTCCTCTGACTTCTTCTTGATCATCATGGCATATCACACACACACACACACACACACACAAACACACACACAAATAAATGTAATCTAGAAAAGAAATAAAAACCAAGGCCAGAGATGCAGCTCAGGGATGTTCCTGGGTTCCATCATTAGCATTGGAAAGTAAAGATAATCTTTTTAAGACAGTGTTGCTGGGCCTGTGGTTTTGAAGTTTTCACTATTCTGTTCAAGTTCAAGATTCAGAAAGGAGGAAACATTTACTTAGCCTGAATCATATTCTTGGTCAGGGCTCCTTGAGTAAACTCACACCAAGAGGTACACACAGGAAAAGAATACATTGTCCTGGGGGAAAAATAAGGGAAACTATGGCTCAACTACAGGTGAATAGATGGTGTGGAAAAAAACATGTGGCCTGAAGCACTGATATCTAATGTGTACTGCCTGCCAGGAATGACCAATACAGGCCTGGCTTCTGTGTTCCAATGGAATGACACAATGATGTCAAATATGCATGATTTCTAACAAACTGTAATGTCTGCCAGACAAGCCAACTGCCCCTTTAAATACCCAGGACAGTGATTTATAAACAAGCGGACTGATTTCTTCCTATTTTTAAATTATGATATGAATGTATAATATATTATATATGATAGATATTCTATATTCTGCTTATGGGTGTTTTGCCTGCATGTGCCTATGTGCCACATGAACGAAGTGCCCACAGAAGCCAGAAGTGGGCAGTCAGATGCCCTGGAACTGGAGTCCCACAATGTTGACAGTTACCATGTCGATGCTAGGAACTGCACCAGTGTCCTCTAGGAGTGGTCATGTCTCTTAACTGCCAAATCATTTCTCCAGCCCTGTGAGCTGATTTCTTTCAACTGAACTCAATTATCTCTTGCCTTACAGAAGTGTTTTCTTTTTCTAGCATTTTCTAGTTTAACTAACTATAGAACGTCTCAGGCCTCAGAACCACTTTTGGCTTGTCTCTACTTCCTTGCCATGTTTGATCCTATTCCTTCTACGCTTTTATTCCTAACCACACAAATCTCAGCCATATTGTATAAAATATGGTTAAGGTTTTCACCAATGCCCACCTACACTCTCAAGTTCGTCTTCTAGTGGATGCCCCTAGATCTTATTCTAAACCACTGGATTCAACTCTATATACTTGAGCCAAATTACTTGTTCTGAAAACACTGTCTAGAAGGCTTGGCCTAGGGTAGACTTCTTTGAATTACAAGAAAAGAGACTTCTTTAAGAATGGATTTGCCTTGTGGGAGGTGGGAGAAAGAGATGAAGGCAGAAGGGTCCCAAGGCATGATCTCAGCCAGCAAACCACATCAGCTGTTCTTCATATTTCACTCTTCCCCTTGAATTTCATTTCTGCTTTGTTGGGTTACTTTGTTTTCATTAAAGAAAATTAGAATCAGGTTTCGTCATTTGTTACCACAAAGTGCCGGTTGGTACACACACCAGACAAGATCTTCCTTCCATAGCTCAGGTAGAAAAAAAAAACGAACAAAGAAACAGCCCAAAAAGTGTCTTTAAAAGAATTAGAAACTAGCAGACATGTGTACCACTATGTCTCCCGAAGGCAGAACATCTGATCTTGGATGCCATTCAAATTGGGTCTATTTAATACTTGGACTGGAGAAAATAAATGTGATGCAAGGTGTGGCAGTGTTCACCTGTAGTCCCAGAAAGGGGGCAGCAGAGGCAGAAAGACAGATAACTCAAGGTGAGTCTGGACTGTATAATATGGCACAGAAAAGAAAATGGGTGATACGAAGAGCTTGAAGATATCAGTTGCATCACTCATCCCGTACAGTTAAAGAAGTTAATTGCTAACAGCCTTCCTTTGGGTTTACAGAATATTGCAGAGAATATCTGATGACTTTCACAATAGTTCCGCTTATTCTCTATTCTGTGTATCAACCAATACAAAGCAATCAAGGTGCTGTGAAGTTGAATATAGAAAAAACAGTATGTCTGCTTCAAGGAAATAGAAACAAATCCTGGAAGGTCAAGGTCAGTTGGGATGTTCTGGGCAAAAAACTTAAGGAGATTAGGGCTGGTGACAGAGACCCCACTCCCTATATAGCCTTCCTATACATTATCTTACAGAACTTCTTTCTTTTCCTATATAAGCTCCTCATACCCCCAAATTCCCCCCAAAAGAACTTTAAAGTTGACAGCCCCTCTTTTCAAGATGACGATCCTTGAATAAACCTGAATCCTTTGTACCAGCCCTCACCCCCTAATATTGGCTTTTGAGAACTTAGCAGCCCCAGACATTATTCCAGTAATAGTTAGCTCTAAATTTAATTATAAGGAACGATAATCACCCAGAGAGGCAATAACTAAACTGCCAACTTTTTCTATTCCATCAAGCTCCTCCAGGCAGAGGAGCTCCTGCAAATGGGCACGCATTTGCATAATTACGCTCCCTTTGTTCTTCCTCTTGCTTCAGCTTAGCATTTTGGGGAACCACTAAGGTGATACTTAATGATTTTCCCACCATCACTGTCTCTGCAGACCACCAAGGTGATGTGTGATGATTTTCCCACCATCACTGTCTCTGCAGA
>LOJH01054560.1:0-10959 GCA_001685095.1 Ellobius talpinus
CCCTTCCTTCCTTTTTCCTTTCATTCTGGTGCATTGTGGGGGGGTGCTTACACATGTTACATCTATGTGTAATATGTATGCGTGCTCACACATATGTGGACCTGTGTGTGTGTGCGTGTGCGCCGGTGCACGGGTCAGAAGTTGACAGTGCTTTCTCAGCCATCTTCACCTTGTCTACTGAGGAAGGTTTTCACACCTACGCTCACCAGTCTGCCTTGAATAGCTAACCAGCGTGCTCCATGGACCCTCTGTCTCTGCCTCCCGTGCAGTGAGGTTGCAGGGGGCTGCTATACCCACCACCAATTTACGTAAGTGCAGGGGACCTGCATGACAGCAGCGCTTTGTCTACAGAGTTTCTCCACAGACATTAAAGGTGTTTTCCAGCAGCTGCTCAGACAAACCAAGATGAACCCTCTACATGTTCTTAGCCATTTGGCTCAGCTCTTACGAGCTATTCTATTTTCTTCCCATCTACCTATTGAGATTACGCATGATTTGTATTGATTTCAAAAAATCATGTATTTAAGATGACAGCTTGCTGGCAAGAGATGAACTCATTTCGCCCAGTCACGTTTTTAACTGGTTAATATGTTTCCCATAATGCCACACTGCCAGCTCTTTGAATCCCAGCCTGGTGGGTAGAACCCACTCTTCTCCTTCAACACTGACCTGCCAGGGAAGGAGGACTTTGGGGCCTCCATTTTGGCCCATGACTCTCAGAGATACTAACTCCTCAAAAAGAGAATGGCTGTGGACAAGCCTCTGTGGACAGCGGGCAGATGCTCATCAGGGGCATTGTGTGTCCATCTCTGGGGACCTGTGATTGGAATCAAGTTCCTGCACTGAGGACATTGTTTCAGGGAGGATGGCATGTTCGCTGCATATAAAGAGCTTTCCTGGCTGCTTCAAGATGGTAACTGCGGGCAGCCCCATAGCTAAGGTCTTCGGGCAGCGTGTCCTTTGAAGACTCGACTCTTTTATGAATATTGTATCTTTGTCATGGAACACTGACCCCTGGACGATTGAACAGCTCACAGCCTGTAGTCCCTGCTCTCAAGCACAGCTTCCCGGGACGGCTGTGGCTCTGTTCCAGCTGGAGAGACCATTGTCTCATTTCCTTTCTCGTTCTCTTCCCACTTCACTAAGTTATAAATGAAAATGGAAATGAAAAGTCGAGGGGAGGCACAGCCAGACCAGCATCTGCACTGTAAACACAAGGGCATGGGTCCAGGTCCCCAGCACCCATGTAGAAAGCCAGGGGGTGGCGATGTACTTCTGTAACCCTCATACTGGAGTGGGCTTGGGCAGACACAGGGGGATCCTTGGAGCCATTGGTCAGCATCCTAACTGAACCCATGAGATTCAGGTTCAGTGAGGGACCTTGTCTCAAACAATGAATGTGTCTATCTCCATCTCTTACAGAGGAGCAGAGTTTCAGATCCAAGAACCCACACGGGACAGCTCACAACCACCTGCAACTACAGATTCTGAGAACCCAGTGCCCTCTTTTGGCTTCCTCTGGCACCTGCACCCTAGGAGCACACACACACACACACACACATTAAAAATAAACACAATTAAATAAAATATATTATGATGGAGGGCAATTGAAAAAAGACACCCAATGTTGACCTCAGGCTGCTATATGCATGTGCATCTGCACACATACGTATACCACTCCACTGGCTCCCGGCTCTCTACATCTTCGGATCCCATGTCTGTGAGTTCAGCTGACTACAGATACAAAAATATCCCCCACCCAATGCACCCATACTGACCGGTAGACATTTTTCCTGTCATTATTCCATAAACAAAACAGTGTGAAAGCAATCTCCATGCTGGCCTAGTCTGTCTACTGTTGCTGTGAAAAACACTGACCATAAGCAACCTGCTGAGAAAAAGGGTTTGTTTCTTCTTACAACACTTAGATCACACCCCATCACTGAGGGAAGAGATCAGGTCAGGCACTCAAGACAGGAACCTGGAGGCAGAGGCCATGGAAGAATATAGCTTGCTGGTTTGCTCCTCATGGCTTGCTCAGTTTGATTTCTTATATAAACCCAGACCAACTGCCTGGATCTGTCATCATGAACAGTGGTCTGTGCCCTCTCATATCAATCATCAGTCAAGGAAGTGCCCATACCATTATGCCCACAAACCAAACAGATGGAAGCAATTCCTCAGTAGACCGTAGCTTGCGTCAACGTGAGCGAACTAACTGGCATGCGGGAATTGGATTGTAAGAGGTCTTGCGGGTATCCTGCAGATAAAGTACACGAGAGAAGGTGCCAAGGTTCTGAGCAAACACTGCACTTGACCATCTGCTGGCTCCACTGACTGGGAGTTGTTTGAGGTGTTGAAATTTCAGACGTCTGTACACAGGAAACTTCCGGGGCTCACAAGACTTCACTTTGCACCCTGTGTCATTTATTCAATGATGATAACTAAAGAATTTCACAATAGAGTCTACATGTTGCACTGGGTACTGGGCCCAGGCCACACGGAGATGCACCGGAAAGCCAGACGCCCAGAAAACCCAGCAACAAGCTGATCAAGAAACAAAGCATCCCATGGAGAAGAGGCAGGAGGAGAAGCCTGCTGGCTGAGTGGCAGACTGGGTGAAGATTGGTGCTCAGGAAGCAACAGGTAGGGAGGTAATGATGGGGGACACGTGGAAAAGGTAAGCCCAAAGCTGGGGTTGGGGTTCTTTGACGAAAAAAAAAATGTTTGCTTTTTATTCAAACTGCGGTGAGATTGACAGAAAGCCCACTGTAGCGGCTGCAGGAAGAATGAATGGAAAGGAAGGCCAAAAAGAAGCTCAGGGGTCTGCCTTTTCCTGAGCAAGGGAGAGACACCGAGGTAGGGACTATTGCCTTGATCCTAGGAGGATGCTGCCAGCAGCAGGTACAGTGCGGGGCAGGGAGCCCCCAAGGAGCAGTCTGGATGCAGATGCTGTGCCAGCTGCAGTCCCCTCCCCTTTTGTGGAGATAAGTAAGAAATTATAAAGCCCATTTTCTGCAGAATGAGTCGCTCCCATCATAATGAAGGCTGAAGGCTGGGTGATGATATTCTCAAAGAGGACTTTTGTTTCTGTCAGTGGTTTCATGCTAATTACCATAAGTACCGTCCATTTAGGATTGTGCCATAATTCCAGTCCCTATTAGTGTGTAAGCGGTGCCTTATCTCTGCCGCGAGCTACTGTTTATTCATGGGACGAGACAGTACATCACGGGCATTGTCACATAAAATAAATGTTTTTTGTGTTACATTGTATGCGGTAAGAATGGGCCAGAAGTGATTTGCCAAATAGGAAGTGCATTTGAAAGTGAAGTTTGAATTTGAAAGAAAGCTCACTTGTTTCTGCTCGGTGCATATGACAGGCCGTCTTGTGTTCCAACTTTTATGTTTTGAGATTTTTGCCTTAAGGAAATGTGAGCTGAGTGGGGGGCTGAGGCATCAGAGAGGGAGGGGCTCATTCACAGCATTTTCCAGGTCGCCAGGGACAAGGGGACAAGGGTGCCCACTGTCACTCTGCATTGAGTGGACCATCGCGCTGGCTATCAGAGCCAGGAGCCCTCCGTTTCTCCCCGTTCATCAGCAAAATGTCAGCTACGCAGCACGTCAAGCTGGAGCCATACGGAAATCAAGCTGGCACGTTTTGCCGAGCTTAACCGCCCAGGTGCCTTTAGGATTCTGAGCAGGGCTTTTAGGAGCGACCAAATGGAACACTCATCTGCAGGGACCCGGGGAAGATCACCTCTATCCATCTAGGAGGAGACACAGATGGAAGCAGACAGATGTTTTGGATGGAGATGGCCGGACTCATTTGCAGTTTCCAAATCTGCAGAGACACAATGTTCTGTCATTAAACATTCATTTAGGACCGTCTTTATCGGAAACAGGATAACAGAGCGGCGAACCTCCATGACAAATGGTGCTTTCTGGACATAAGATATTAAAGTGCGGCCTCGAACTTTTCTCCATCTGATCCTTTGAAGAAGTACTTGGATGGGTTAAAAAAAATGACATCTCACAGCTCACCCGTGTAGAATCTTACCAGGCACTCGCTTTGTGTTGAACAACATGCCATGGGCAAAATGGAACTGATGGCCCACAAGACACAGTGTAGCCACTGGAGAAGCCTCCAGGATGACTGTGAGTATTTAAAATGAACTCGGTAGGGGCTGGAGACATGGTTCAGCAGCTAAGAGCACTGGCTGATCTTCCAGAGGATCCAGTTCAATTTCCAGCACCCATGTCAGACAGGCCGTAACAGCTTCATACCCATGCACACACATGTACACACACTCAAATATAGAAAAAGAATAAATTCAATTAAGCAGGATGTGTCTCGATAAACACTAGCTTTTCTGTTTAGATTTGGTTTAAAATGAATTATGATTTAAGCTTCCCCAGATGGTCGGATGTTTCTCTGTATGCTATTGTGCCATTTTGAAAGCTCAGTACATGCACTACGCTTCATGAAATTCTTTCTTATTTGAAGACTTTGTTGTGTGATACTTTTCTCAGAAGCGAGCACATGTCTCTTCATCCCAGATAAGGAATTGACCACAAACCACAGTAATGATTCTACCTGAGTCTGCCGTGCAGAAACATTTGAGTTTGCTAGTGTCCCTTGCAGGAGTACGGGAGAGCAGAGACTTAAAGGTGCAGCCATGACTCAAATGCAGCTGCATGACAGAAAGCCCACGCCAGCATTGGTGATGGCTCACAAAAGCTCGAAGCCTGACTCTCTCTCTAAGACTTGCAGGCACCTCAACAGGTTTGAGCATCTCCTCTCTCCAACAACACTGCTTAGATAACCCAGAGGGTCTCTTGGGAATCTGGTACGTTTCAGGGTCTTCCTGTGACTTTTTAGTTGTTGACTACCAAATCTTATCTAGCCTCCTTGCAGGAGAAAATGTTTCAACTTGGGAAATTGCCACACAGCATATTTAAATAAAAACCAGTTCTGCGACATCCGACTTCGTCACTCTTGGCTCACAGGCTCAGAATGAACCTGTTTTCCATTGTGCACCCGAGTTCTTTGCAATCATTTTGGAAGCCTGCCCGTTCTGAAAATAGTTCCAAGGTGTTTGCATCAGTTATTTGCTGATATTTTTATAAACAAGGCTATAAATAAGTAGAACATCCAGGAGTTTGCTATAATATAGCCCCCTTAATGAAGTCAGGTGTCTATATTCTGACAGGGTCTGGACTTCAAACATCAGGAGGGTCTGCTTCCTATCTGGCCAAGTCTTAGGGCACACATGTGTCCACTCCAAGTCTTAGGGCACACATGTGTCCACTCCAAGTCTTAGGGCATACATGTGTCCACTCCAAGTCTTAGGGCATACATGTGTCCACTCCAAGTCTTAGGGCATACATGTGTCCACTCCACATGTCTTCTCATCTGGTACAGTAAGAGTTCAATATTGAGCTGAATGAAGGTGCTTGTTGGTTTTTTTAAAGTCCTTTTTTGGAAAACAACTTGCTTAAATGTTTTGGTACAGAGAGTTTCTTGGATACAGCACAAAGAAAAGTCTGCGGAGAGTTGATCAAGCCTCTACCTGAGGGTTGAAATGAGCTTTTGACAAGCACCATCTGGGCAACAGCCTGATGCCCCACACCACAGTGTTGGTTACCTTTGAGACTCCCCAGAGAGTACCAGTCAAACACCACTGACCAGAGCCCCTTGAAGGAGTCTGCTCAGCACCCATCAGGAATGCCACAAGCTTCAAGGACATGGACATCTTTTCTCAGAGCTCTAAGGCGAGAACCTCTGAATCTTGGTTCCGGGGAGGCTAGTCTCTTCAGCTTACTGGATGTGCCTTCTTAGGGCCTCTTGCCTGGCCTTTCCTCTTCATGAGCACACCCTTGGCTGTTCTTCCTCTCCTTATAGGAGCAAAGTCTTATGGCACCAGGACCCTGCAGCAGACTTACTTTTGGGAGCCAATCCACTCCTAAACCTTGAACTGCTAAGCAGCTTTGCACTGGCAGTTGGCTCCACCTCACTCAGGTCTGTGAAGCTGAGCTCTGTGCCCTGTGATCCTGGCAGCTGGGAGTCTAACCAGATAACTGGAGCTGCACTCCTAGCTCTAGGAAGTTGGTGCCCACACAAAGACAGTCATTTTTACTTAGCTTTCTGTCTCTACTTAAAGTGCTGGCTTCTCAATGCTCACTGTATGACAGAGCCTCTTAAAGGAGCCAGAAGCCATATCCATTTGTTGTTGTTTAGTTTGTTTGTTTGTTCTCCAGCTTTCTCAGGACCTACATGAAAACTCAGGCTCCACATTGGGTGTCAAATGTGCAGGCTTTCCTTGGGGCACCAACCAGCTCCCAAATCACAACAGAGAGACTTATTATTAATCATGAATGCTCAGCCTTATCTTATGCTTGTCCCCTTAGCTCTTAGAACTTAAATTAACCTGTTTGTTTTCATCTGCCTTTTGCCTCAGGGATTTTTACTTCTGTTTCACTGTCCTACTCTCTGTCTGGCCGGCTGGTGGCTGCCTGGCTGGCTGGCTGGCCCCTGGCATCTTCCTCTCTTTCTCCTCTCTAGAGCTTAGATTCCCCCTACCTATTCTTTCTGCCTACCAGTTCTGCCTAACCCTCTCCTGCCAAGTAATTGGCCATTCAGCTTTTTATTAGATCAACCAGGCATCTTAAGCAGGCAGTGTAAAACTGAAACACAACTTTCCATAATTCATAAACAAAGGCAGCAGAAACAAAGGCAGCACCTTTATGTAAGGTAATATTCTACAACATAGACAAATGTAACCCATCTTTACGGAGTTAAAGTGATATTCTACAATAGAACCCCACTTTACTACTTAACCAACCGTATTGACCTCCTAAAATGCCCTGTCTCAAAACACTGTCACTTAGGGGTATAGGTTTCCATATATGAATTTTTGGAGGACCCTGCTCAACGCCTATTATCCCTTTAGCCAAATAAAATTTAAAACCACAGAATTATAAAATAATGTTTGAATGGCTTCATGCTTAACTTTTAACTTTGGCATTTTGAGATGTGCATCTGAGGTATTTTGACCTACAGATGAACCACAGGAACACTGATTCCAAGAGAAAGAGCACACTAGCTGCCCCCAAACGCCGCAACATGCCCATCTGTGACCACTCCTGTTATTCCCCTCATCCTCAGATAGTGAATTGTGGTGTTGTAGCTGCTTGTGTCTAATGGAATCCTACCTGATACACTTGCTGCTGGCCTGCCTTCTCCTATATTGGGATTTGCTCGTCCTTTTCGGCTTGGGTCTGGTTTCATTGCATGGCTCTTGGCTAATCAATGTTAGCATAGTATATTCTTTGTTACTCTTTCACATGTAGTTTGCCTGTGCTGCTATATTTAAAGTAGGTCCTTGAGGCCACCTGTTGTGTATCTTTGTTATCCAATCTGTCTTTGTCTGGTGAGGTTGCCGTAATAGGACACCATAAACTGTAAGACTTAAGAACAAGGAAAGTTTGCTTCTTGCATAGGGTGGTATCTCTTACTGAGACTGGGGAGGGGGCAGAGGGTCGGGGTTCTTGTGAGAGCTCTCTTGCATATGTTGCAGGCCACAAATATCTTCTGGAATCTTCATGCAGTAGAGAAAGAGGTGGAGAGCTCTCCAGGGATTCTCCATTCCTGTCCATGAAGGCTCCACCCACAATACCTAAACTGCCTCCTAAAACCCCAACAATTAGTGCTGTAACATTTTGAAAGAAGTAGGATTTTGATACAATTTTCAAAAGATTCATTTTATTTTTATGTAATGTGTATATGTGTCCATATGGTATGTGTACATGAGTTCGGGTACCCTTAGAGGCCAAAGAGGGCATTTGATATCCTGGAGAAGGAGTTACAGGAAGTAGTAAGCCATCCAACATGGGTGCTGGGAACTGAATTTGGGTCCTCTGCAAGTGCAGTACATGATACTAATGGCTGAGCTATCAACTCTCCATTCCTTCGACATATGAATTTTAAGGAAATACAAGCTGTCGGTTCTTAACGGTAAAATTCCTACCTTTTAATTTGCGTACTTAGGCCATTTACATCTAATGTGATTGCTGATATGCTTACGTCTGAGTCCATAGACCTGCCATGTATATTCTATTTGTGATGGCTTTATGGTGAAGAGATACAGTTAATAAAAAATGCTGGTGAAGTTACCTGGAAGTAACTTCCACCCTCTCTGTTTTGTTCCTTCTGCCCAAAGCAGTTCTTCTAACACAATTTTGTGATAAGGTTTTGTCTTCTCCTTCCCTGCTTGATTGTGTCTGAGTATAAATCCCTCTTCGCCCTCAACTTGTTCTCTCTGCACCTAAGTCTTTCCATCTTCTCTTTCTGTTCTCGGTAGATTTTATTTGGAGAGGTGAAGGCTCCAAACATCTTTCTTACAATGCTTCATTATTTAGTTTCTTTGGTTACTATCAATTTCTTGTGTGTCACTTATTTGGCTGAAACATCCATCAGTGGGTTTATAATTCTGACCAAATGAGAGCACATTTTGTTCATTATTTCTTA
Source organism: Ellobius talpinus (assembly GCA_001685095.1). Taxonomy (NCBI): domain Eukaryota; kingdom Metazoa; phylum Chordata; class Mammalia; order Rodentia; family Cricetidae; genus Ellobius; species Ellobius talpinus. Next base: position 8,528 of record LOJH01054560.1, read on the forward strand.
TTGGTTGTCCTCATTCTCTTCTTCTTGGTCTCCCTTTATACGTCTATAAGGCAACTTGAAACTTGCAAGTTACTTTTATATGATTTCTTTTCTCTCTGGATATTTCATTTTGAATGGTTAATGGTTAATCGTAATCGTTAACTTGGAAGAGTGTCTCAGTGAGGGATTGTCAATCAGAATGGTCTTTCATGCAAGTGAAAGACTGTCTTGATTGCATTAATTGATGTAAGGAGGCCCAGCCCACTGTTGGCAGCACCATTCCCTGGGCTTGTGTGAAGGGTTTTATAGGAGCAAAGAATATGAGCTGAGTGGTAACCACACATAAATTCATGTATGTAGACATGATACAACTAGCTGCTTCAAGTTCTTCCCTTGACTGCCCTGATTTAGTGTACTCTAACATGGAATTGTGAATTAGTATGAACCCTTTCTCCCCTAAGATGCTTTTTGTCGGAGTATTTTATCACAGCGATGGAAATAAAACCAAAGCAAAAATCCTATATTAAAATTTTCAAATTCCCCAATTGTTTCATCTGCAGATTCTTAATGGACTCTTTAGATTATAATGTACAGTGTAGCTCTGCTCCACCATAAATATTACATCTTTTAAGACACACCTCCTGTGTCTTGATGTTCTGCTCCTAGAATAGTCTCTGTGATTATTTTAGGCTCTTTGTCTGGTGACTTTATCATCTCTATAAGCTCTAGGTCAGTTTTAATTATGGGTTTCCCCCCTGATGTGTCATATATTCTCTCCTTATTAATTTTTGGAGATATTGAGTTTTACCTGTTGGGAGATGGGTGTTTAGAAACAGTTCAGACCTTCCCAATTTTTATTTCAGGCTTGTTAGACCAGGCACAACAGAATGCAGGCTGGGGCTATGATCGTGAGAAGCCTTTATCTAGCCTGCATAAGTGCTGGGTACTCTCCCTGTTCTCTCAACCCCCCCTAAGTGTTTGAGTACAGACAGCATGGCCTGGTTGGTAGTGAGGTTCCTTATTGAAGAATCTCCTCCCAGATGGATGTACAGAGTTGTCCTTCTGGTAGACTCTCAGCCCACACCCCAAACTCTAGTTTCCTGGGTTTCTACGAGACCTCAATGAGCTCTTCTGAAATTTGCTTTCTAAAAAGTGGGGGGGTAGCTTGCCAGGTGTCCCCATCTGTCCTGTGTTATTTTCCTTGTTGCTGCTGGGTTAAGCAACTAAAGCGAGGAAGGGTTAATTGGGCTTACTATTTGAGGGTACAGCTTATCATGACAAATAAGGCATGCTGCCGGGAGCCTGAGACAGCTGGCCACATTCTATACACAGTCAGGAAGCACAGAGAGGAGAAAGCTAGTTTTCAGCTTGCTTTTTATCTTTCATGCAGCCTGGGACACCAGCCCATGGAACGTTGCTGTTCACAGTTCGGGTGGGTCTTCCCATTTCAATGAACTTAATGTAGGAAATCTCTTAGACATACCCAGAGGCATGTGTCTTTGGTGTCTTAGGTATTGTCAAGCTGACAGTTGATGTGAACCACCACACAACTCAGCCATAGTGCGAGAAGCCAGCTCTCTGAATGATATGGGAATGTTTAGGGAAAGCCATATATGCGCGACCCATTTTATAGGAAGCCAGGGCTGTGCTGCGTGACCTCTACAAATGCTACACATCATCAATTTGAGATTCTCCACCCCTCCCCCCAGGGCACTTAATGCTGCAATACCTTAATCAGAGTTAAGACCCGACATGGAGAGACAGGATGAACAACTCTAACTCACGTGATACCTCAGGACACTCAATACAGCCAATCTCCCTGACACCTCCTCACAGAGTGATGCACCTTTGTGGCAAAACACCTTTAATCTACAGATCATCTTGTTCTCTCAAGATGTTCAAAGCAGCTGCCTCTGGTTAATGGAAAGGCAGGGACCCTTCTCATCTCAACAGAATAGCACTCCCTTCTCTGAGCCTTGTTATGGGAATCGTTTGTCAGTGGCCTTTCTAAAGGATGTGCTACTGATTTCTTTACTCAAGCGAGTGTACCAAGTGCCTCTAGAGTGTGCTGCATATTGTGCAAGGCAGAGTTGTAGCAACAGTGGTCTTTTTACACAATAAACTCCCGGTCTCTCAGACGGCAGGAGGCAGGGGTGTCCTTCCATTGGGAAGGGGAGAAGAGCAACAGCGCCTCCAGTGTGAGGAAGATGTGGCAGCACATGCCGGTCTCATGGGCCCCTGCCAGCCTCTGCTTCATGACGGACACTACGGCCCAAGGCTACATTCACAGCTCACATAGGTGACTTCCACCTGCTCTTGACCTTCATTCCAAGCATCCAGTGTGCTCAGTGGTATCTGGAATTCCTTTTCTACTGCTGGGAGTTTATTCCCACAGCACAGAAGACAGAGTGCACATAGCAAGGGCTTCTCACTGACATGGGTGCCTTGACACA
>LOJH01054564.1:319-12006 GCA_001685095.1 Ellobius talpinus
TCAGTTGGGATGTACTGGATGGCCCCACACGATGCTGCCACCTTGATGAGGCTGTAGTACACTGTGTATCTTACAGGAGTGTTCTTATCCATACCATGGAAAAGGTTGCTGAGCAGTTGCAGTCTCAGAGAAGGGCGTTCACCCTCCCAAAACTTGACCAGCTTTTCACACAGACTTTCAGTCAATGCTTCTTGCTTGTCTGGTTCCAGGATCAAGAGGAGGGATACCACACTGTTCATCACACTTTCAACATCTTTATCATCTTCCTTCAGACACACATCACAGGCTTCAATAATCTGAGCTAAATCTACATGAAGTCCACCTTCTGAGTTCTCTTCTGAGATCTCAGCTACTTTTGATTTCAAATAAGCACGAAGTTCAGCTGCCTGGTCTTCTTCGCTAATGTCGATGAAAGCCGGGACACTCATGGTGAATGGCCGGCTGCGGAAGACACTCCGCTTGAGGACTGGAAATGTCTTTGAAATTTCCTGCTTCGTGGAAAAGTCTGCCAGATACTATGGGCCAGTAGGCTGAAGATAGATGCCTACATTACAGAAGAACTTTGGGTGACTGTCCAGACAGTGAGATGTCACTGTCAATTCTAGAGTTTTGGAAGTTGTTTACAATGCACTTCCTGTTTAATTAGGTAATATTATATCTTTCTGGAGTCTTTTATGGAGTTGAAGAATAAATAGTTATAGTTACAGTTTTCTTTAGTTATGATAAAAGATAAAGTAGATATAAATANGTCCTTCTGTATATGTGTTGCTTTTATTGGTTAATTAATAAAGAAACTGCTTTGGCCTATAGCAGGGCAGAACAGAGGCAGGTGGGGAAAACTAAACTGAATGCTGGGAGAAAGAAAGTGGAGTCAGGAGATGCCATGTAGCTGCCACTGGGACAGATGAGCAGAAACCTTGCTGGTAAGCCACAGTCATGTGGTGATACATAGATTAATAGGAATGGGTTAAATTAAGATGTAAGAGTGGGCTAGAAATATTCATAAGCTAATAGGCCAAGAAGTGTTGTAATTAATACCGTTTCTGTGTGGTTATTTCAGGGCTGAGAGCTGGGAACAAGCAAGCAGCCTCCTACAACACCAGTGTTGGGAACTTCTGAACCCTTCCTTCTAGTTCTTTATAAAAACAAAACAGTTGTTCCTGAAAAGAACACTGATAGTAAGGTACTAAGAATAACCATCAATAAATGGGACCTTATGAAACTTAAAAGCTTCTGTAAGGCAAAGGATACCATCAATAGGACAAAATGGGAAAAGATTTGCACCAACTCCACATCTGACAGAAGGCTAATATCCAAAATACATGAAAAACTCTAGAAACAAAGCAATAACAAACCAAATAATCCAATTAAAGAGTACAGATTTAAACAGAATTCTCAACAGAGGAATCTCAACTGGCCAAGAAATACTTAAAGACATGTTTATCCTCCAGGGAAATGCAAATCAAAATTACTTTGAGATTTCATCTTACACTAGTCAGAATGGGTAATATCAAAACCACAGGGGACAGCTCATGCTGGTGAGGATGTGGAGCAAGGGGAATACTCCTTTGTTGCTGGTGGGAATGCAAATTTGTAGAGTCCCTACGGAAATCAATATGGCGGTTCTTCAGAAAACTGGGAATTAATCTACCTCAAGACCCAGCCATGCCACTTCTTGGGCATATACCCAAAGGATACTTCATCCTACCACAAGGAAACTTGTTCAACCATGTTCATTGCAGCTTTATTTATACTAGCCAGAGGCTAGAAACAGCTTAGATGTCCTTAGATGAAGAGTGGATAAAGGAAATGTGGCACATTTACACAATGGAACATTACTGAGCTGTTAAAAACAAAGACATCATGAAATTTGCAGCAAATGGATGGAACTACAAAAAATAACCAAACTAACTGGGGTAACCCAGACCCAGAAAGACAAACACGGTATATATTCACTTATAAATAAATATTAATTGTTGAGTAAAGGATACTCATGCTACAGTCCACAGACCCAGACAGGCTAAGTAAGAAGGGAGGGGAGAACAAGGAGGGATGCATGAATCTTCCCAGGAATGGAAATAGAATAGATTTTTCAGATGCATTGGGGTTGGTGGGGATGGGAACAGGAGGGATCAGGTTGCGGGTGGGAGGGAGAGGGTACTGGGAGAGACAACTAGAATTGGGTGGCATTTACGGAGTGATATAGAAGCCTAGTGCAGTGGACACTCCCTGGAATCTACAAGAGACCCTAGTGAAGTCACCTAGTAATGGGGATACCAAGCCTGAACTGTCCATCTTCTATAACTAGGCAAGGCTCCTAGCAGTGGGTCTGGGACACCAACCCAGTCACAAAACTTTCAACCAACAATCTGTCCTGCCTGCAGGATGTGCTGGGGTAATGACCATGCAGAACTTGTGGTCCACACATGAGAGGAAGTCCACACCTGACACAGCCTATGTGGCCAGGAACCAGAGTCTGGATAACCCAGAGACCTAGGATCGAACCAAACATAACCATACTCTGCCATAGTTGTAGATCAAAGTCTAACCTGACTGTTATCAAAGAGGGTTCATCCAGCAGAGACCCACAGCCCAACAGTAGATACAGCTTGGAGAATCCTGTAGAAGAGGTGGAGGAAGGATTGTAGGAGCCAGAGGAGTCAAAGACAAGAAAACCCACAAAGTCAACTAACCAGGCCTCATAGGTACTCACAGAAACTGAACTGACAGTCAGGGAGCCCATGTCTGGCTGACCATGAACAGGACATCCCAGAGACCCAGGATAGAATCAAACACACCTGGCAAAAAAAAGTCAAGTCAATGAAATGGTTCCTAACAATATTCTGCTACACTCATAGACTGGTACCTAGCCCAATTGTTATCAGAGAGGCATCATCCAGCAACTGATGGAAACAGATGTAGAGACCCACAGCCAAACACTAGGTAAAACCAGGGGAACCCTGTACAAAAGGGTGAGGAAGGATTGTAGGAACCAGATGCAGTTGCCATGGAGTTTCACAAAGTTATGACACTACCGCTAGAGCTCCTTAACTTGAATAAGCAAAACCACCTTCTCATGGCCTTAGTTGGAGGTTTTCCTTTCTCTATTTCAGGACTTTCATTTTATTATTTTTCTGAACTGAAGTTTAAACCATCATGATGTCTTTCTCTTGTAGAATAATCTTTTTGTATACTGTGAAGATGCATCACTTTGATTGGTTTAACAAAAAGCTGAATGGCCAATAGCTAGGAAGGATTTTAAGGCATAGAGGACCCTGGGAGGAAGAAGGACAAAGATGAAGAGACATGGAGGAAGCAGGATGGACAGTATGTAGATGAGGTAAAGAAGCCTTGCAGCAGCACATAGATGAATAGAAATGTATTAATTTAAGTTGTAAGAGCTAGCTAAAAATAAGCCCAAGCTATCTGCTGAATTTTCATAATTAATAATAAGTCTCTGCGTTGTGATTTGGGAGCTGGCTGGTCGGACAGATAAAGACTGGTTACATTCTCTTTTCTCTCATCCAAGATTTATTCTCTGTGATGGCTGTTCTTGGGTGTCAACTTGACTAAACCTGGAATCAATTAAAACCCAAATGGCTGGGCACACCTGTGAGGAGTAGCTTCTTAATTAAGTCATTTGAAGTCAGAAAACCTTCTACTAAACTGGATTTTTGATGAGGGAATATAAAGGTTTAATTCAGTTCTTTAGAGTCAGAAGATCCATCTTTAATTTGGGCCAATCCTTCTTATGGTAACCTATAAGAAGGATTCTATATGACATGGAAGAAGGAAGCAGTCTCTTTTGGCCTGCTTGCTCTTATTCTTCCTAGAAAGTCTATTCCTTTACTGGTATTAGAGCCCTACTTCTTCAGAGGTCAGGCTTGGAGCTTCTGTTGGTTGACAGCCATTTTTGGACTAGCCTGTAAGCCGTCCTATCAGTCCCATATCTATGTGCCATATCTATAGCTGGTATTATATTCATATATATTCTATAAGTTCTGTTCTTAAATACATTTTCATTTTAACATGACTGATACTTCTTTTGGGGAAATAAAGCTCTACTACATAAAATACAGTCTATATCTTATATCTTAAGAATTTGACCCCTACTCTTTCTTTTCTCAATGTGCCTTTCATGCCAAAATTCTTCAAGGATTCCTTAATATTTGCTATCTTGAGTTTACCTGTAATTTATGCAAGAGGATTCTTCCTCTTTCTCCACCTTTGCTAAACCTCTGTTCTTAGATCCCCAGTGTTTATGCACATGGATATTTATTTGGGGAAACTAAAATTGTCTAGTCACAACTTATTTTAAGTTCACACCATGGTGGGGAGAATCTAGACTATAGGTTAGCATGGGCCTGCAGTGCAGGAGTGGTGACTGTGGTTTGTAGCAGGGCTCGAGCCAGAGGCTGGAAGACGTCAAGGGGGCAGCACTCACGCTGCTCCTTCAAAGTCAGGCATATGCATGTGGAACTTCGGAGGAGGAAAACTCAAGTAAAATCACGGAGACCTGAAAAAGCATGGCCCAAGTAAGGAAAGAAGCAATCCAGAATGTCTTGAGCACAGGTTATGAGTGGAATTAAAGCAAGATGTAGTTGGGGCCTTAAATGATGGGAAAATCTGTTGTTATTTTGTAAAGGAAACAAGTAAGTGGTTTAAGTAGGAAGTGTTGCAGGTTGAAATTAGAGAGAACGTACATGCTGAGAGACAAGTTACAGTCGATGATATAGAAACCTCATTAGGCCCTTTTGTCCTTTACAAATGTTTCTGGAAGTCCCCCTCCCTTTGGTGTTCTTCCTAGGATCAGCACCTATTAACTCTTTGTGGTGGGCAGGAGTGGAGGGGCTTGGAGAAGGAGCACGCCAGATGAGTCTGGGTCTCTGTGGGATACCCTGCTCAGTGCCAGTGAGGAAAGAAATGCCTTAGCGATTGGTAGGCAGAGACATTGATGCAAAGACAGCTCTGAACTCGGAGCCACCAGGCTGGATACTCTGGGTACTCCAGTTTGGGGGACTATCTGTGTTTAAGGACCACTTGTTCAGCACAGTAGGAACAGTGGCAAGTGTTTGTTTTACAATGACTAATCTTGTTCTGAGCAACATTTGGGCACAAAGCCCATCTAAGACACAGGAACAGGATGCCTTAAAGTTCTTTTGATGCTCACTTTAGTTTCCTACAATGTCATCTGTCAAGTTAGACAACTGAGAAAGAATGGATGCTCTCCACTCATTATTTTGATGCTGACTTTTAATTTGACTTTGTTCTTCTTTAAAGCATATTCTTAATAGTTCTTTGAGAATTTCATGTACTTTTTTGGGGGGAGGTTGGTTTTTCAAGCTAGGGTTTCTCTGTGTAGCATTGGCTATCTTGGAACTTGCTCTGTAGACCAGGCTGGCCTTGAGCTCAGAGATCTGCCTGCCTCTGCCTCCCAAGTGCTGGGATTAATGGCGTGTGTCACCACTGCCCAGCTCAAGTGTGTTTTCATCACATTCACCTCAACTCTTTCCGGATCCACTCCCACTTCCCTTATCACAATTTTTTTTGATTTTTTATTCTTTTTTTAAAAAACATAATTCTTTATTGATTTTATTTTTGGGGATTTCACGTCTTGTATCCCAATCCCACTCATCTCCCAATTCTTCCATAGCCTCTCCTTACCTGTGCAGCATCCCCACCAAAAGTCAATTAAAAGCAAACAAAACAAGCAAACAAAACTCACCGCGTTCCTCTATTTCTCCATCATCTCATTCAGTGGCACCGTGTGGTATGTCATGAGGTGTATGTGCCCTTTTGTCTAATCAACCCCACCACAAATATTCATTGCAAATGGATCATTGGTCTGGTTCAAGGCCCCTGGCATACCATCCTCACTGGACCCTCAGAAACCCCCCCTCAGATATCCTGCTGTTGCCCTGAGTCATGGAAATTGAGCAGGACCAGCCCCTTCATGTACTCCAGCAGGTCATAGATCGGGTAGATGTTAGGGTGGGCCAACCCAAGGCCCAGGATGTGGGTCCCGGTGGTAGCTGTGCTGGTTGGTCTGGACCACCGGAACTGCCTCTCTCAGGTGAGGGGTTATCTCTCCTATGCCCATGCTATCAAGGCTCTCTCACACCCATGATGAGGGATGGGGCTATCTCTCCCGAGTGCAGGGAGGTGCAACAGTCCCATTGGGGATGTGGCCAGCTTTTCTGCTATAGTGTCCAGTGAGGGGCCGGGCCAGCTATTCCAGGGCTAGTGAGGGGTGGAGTTGTCTCAGTACGGTCCTTGGATTTCAACATGCATGATTTCTATGCTCCATCTTCCCATGGCAACAAAGGCTATGCACATTAAAATCAGCCTCAGCTGTAGCAGGAACACGGACCCAGACACCTGGACATCATCATGGGGATCAGTATGGCCCCAGTGGCAGCAAAGCCCTTGGACACCAATATGTTCTCAGGTGGCTATTCAGACCACAGCATCTGCACAGCTCTTGGTGATAACAGGAGCCCAGGGCATCAACACAAACCCTGGCTGTGGTCGGACCACAGACCCAAACATGATTCTCAGTAGATTCTCAGTGGCCTGGGCCTGGATGTGTCACTGTGGTCCTAGGTGGCAACACAGGCCACTCATATTGGCATAACACAATGGGCAGTGTGTCCTTCAGACACCAACATGGTCCCAGGTGGCAGCTCAGACCCCTGGCATTGGCAAGACCTTTGATGGTGTCAGGAGCTATGGACATCAACACAGACCCTGGCTGTGGTAGGGCTACAGACCTGGACATAGTCTTCATCAGCAGTCTGGGCTTGGATGTAACCATGGCACCAGGTGGCAGTGCAGGCCACTCAGACTGGCATGGTTCTAGTGGCAGCATGGCTCTCAGATACCAACATGGCCCCAGGTGGCAGCCCAGATCCCTAGCATCGGCATGGCCTTCGATGGTGTCAGGAGAAACAAACATCAACACAGACCCTGGCTGCAGTAGGACCATGGGCAGCAGCCCAGGCCCAGACATCACCTTGGCCATCAGCCATTCCTCTCTGCCCTCACTTCTTCAGCTCAGCCCTCTTACCACAGGACAGGAACCATTCTGCTTCTCTTTCTCTATTTCTCCACTATATACTTGCTCATCATAATGGTGCTGGGTGGGCCTGTGGATGTTTTCAGGCAGCCCGCACCATTGAATTTTTTGAATTTAAAATAAGGAAAGAAAATACTGATTATTTAGGGATGCATGTGAGAATGTATGAGTCAATGGCACATGATGCCCATGTGTTAGTGGACAGCATAATATTCATTATACCTGGGTACCAGTGTCTACTTTATGCAGTAAGCAGAAAATGGTAATTTCAGTTGGGTCACAGGATAAAAGTTGCCATAGATTTTTCTTTGTGTTTGTTATTTTCATCTTTATTCAAGTTGCACAAATTTATTTCAGTGTTCCCATTACTGGTAGAAAAAATTAAGTTTCCTGTTTCCTACTAATTTTGCAAAACAGTAAAAACACACAAACAATTCCTTTTAGATAGATCACAAAGCCGTCTAAATTTGAGTTTTCCTGAAAGCTAAGGATGCTGAAAACTGAAAAAAAAATTATCTGGAGTTAGTTTACTGGTTGAACTGCTTCTCTCTCTCTCTCTCTCTCTCTCTCTCTCTCTCTCTCTCTTTGTGACAGGATTTCTCTGTGTAACAGCCTTGGCTGTCCTGGAACTAGCTCTTGTAGACCAGGCTGGCTTCAAATTCACAGAGATCTGCCCGCCTCTGCCTCCTGAGTGCTGGGATTAAAGGTGTGTGCTACCACTGCCTGGCTTATCTCTTTTATATCAGTGTTCAAGAAGGACAGTGGCCAGGCAGTCGTGGCACCTACCTTTAATCCTAGTGCCCAGGAGGCAGAGACAGAAGGATCTCTGAGTCTGAGGCCAGCCTGGCCTACAGAGTGAGTCCTAGAGCAGCCAGGGATACACAGAGAAGCCCTGTCTCAAACACCCTCCCCCAAAATCACATATGAAATTCTCATAAAAATATTTGTAAAGAAAAATAAAGTCAAAGTAAAAATAAACACTCAGAATCAAAATTGCTTTTCAGTCGTCTCGTTTCACAGCTGACATATGAAGCCAAAGGTGTCATCGTAAGTTGAGGCGTTTCCCTTTGTTGGACTTGGGTTCAGGGTACTGGGGTCTGTCTCAATGCCTCCATGTATAGGGTAGACTCAATATGGAAACAGAGTCAACTGAAACACAGCCACCAGTTGAGTGTCAGTCACTGTGCAGAAAGGAACTCTTGTGATTACTGTGCTGTCTAACATACACCAGTCACTATGGACACGGTGGAGACAAGTGAAGGGAAGTAAGGCCAGTGATCAGTATTGGCTTTGGGGAAAGTATCGGAGGGAGCATGAGCAGAAGACGCAAAAGTGGTGTGAGGCGAGGGAGTAAAGGTGGACTGAAGAGAGGGTTAAAGATGTGTATCAAGGAATGTACAACAGTTCTTTCTTTCAGGATGCTGAGCCACAGAGACCTTATAGATCTGACTAGTCTATGTTCTCTGGGAGAGGAAAAAGTGATTGAGGACAGGGACAGAGCAGGACCAGGTTGGCCTTGGGCGGGAACAGACAGGGGAGAGAGGGGCTGGGCAGAGATACAGGATGTGAAAGCTGACTGCCTGACTGCTGGATTCATCCCATCTCAGGTCTCCTAGCTTGCCGGTTTCAACTCCCCTTTGCTGAATTTCATTTATTTATTGAATCCTTAGGAATTTCATATCAATCTTGCCTATCTCACAGCCCCCCACATATGCCCCTCATAAGATAAAAATAAACAATAATAATTAAAAAAGGAAACCACTTCACTCCTTTGTCCTTCCCTCCTCTCCATCCGCTCCCCATTTATCCTAGCAACACTGGGAGCTGCTGTGTATCACGCACCATGTCTGCCTGAATGCCTCCATGCTTTCTGCCATGATGAGAATGGGCTAAACATCCGAACTGTAAATCAGCCCTCAGTTAAGTGCTTCACTTTATAAGAGTTGTTATGGTCATGGTGTCTCTTCACAGCATTAGAAACTCTAAGACACTGGGCATGATGGTAGCAGGCTTTCTTTGGGCCACCATTCAGCTCCCAAATCACAACATGGAGGCTTATTATGAGTTATGAATGCTTGACTTTAGCTATGTTCATTTCTTGCTAGCTCTTATAACTTAAATTAAACTGTTTCTCTTCATCTATGTTTTGCCTCAGTTTTTTTTAACCTTTCTTTCCATCGGCATGTCCTGCTTTCCTACTTGCTCCGTGTATGTCTGTCTGGAGGCCTACTGGCTGGCCCCAGGCAGCTCTCTCTCTCTTTCTCTTTCTCTTTCTCTTTCTCTCCTCTCTTCTTCTCCAGCCTAGACTCCTACTCATCCTCTCTGCCCGCCAGCCCTGCCTACCCCTCCGTTGTGTAGCTATTGGCCTTTCAGGTTTTTCATTAGACCAAGGCAGGCAAAGTGAAACAGCAACATATCTTTACATACTTAAACAGATGAAACATGAACAAATGTAACACATGTTGCCTAGTTAAAGTAATAGTCCACAACACATAGTGCCTTATGCTTGCAATTCTAGAAATGTGGACGCTAAGGCTGGTGGATTGCTTTTTGTGGCTTCAAACTTACTATGTTTCCTAGGCTGGCCTTGAACTCCTGATCCTCCTGCTTAGTCTCTCGAGTACTGTGATCATAGGCTTGCATTATCATGCCTGAAAATTAAGTTTGATTGTGATATAAATGAGGAGTAAGAGGAGAAGTGACAAGTTAGAACCTGAGTTTGGCATGTAAGTGTATGGGGAGGGTGAGCAACAAGAAGGGGCCATTAATGATTATCCTACTTAGATTTCTGTTGCTGTTATAAAAGACTAACCAAAAGCAACTGGGAGGAGGAAAGAATCTATTTGGCTTACAGCTTGTAGACCATACCAAGGGAAGCTAAGGCAGGAACTCAAGACCCGAAGCAGAGACGATGGAGGAGTGCTGTTTACTGGCTAGCACAATAACCTTCCTTATACTACTCAAGACCACTTCCTCAGGGATGGCACTGTCTACAGTGGGTAGGCTCTCATCTACCAATTAGCAATCAAGAAAATGCCACACAGACATGTCCAAAGGCAGTCTGATAGGCACAAGTCTTTAATAGAGGTTCCCTTCTCTCAGGTGTGCAAGTTGACAGCCAAAATTCCTGCCAGGATGATTCAGGATCTTCAAGTTCAACTCCTTCGGAATATTTATACTAGGGAATATTTATACTATGGAAAAGCAAAACCCACAGAATTTGGAGAGGCCTGATGAGGGGCGAAGACAGTGAAAACAGGAGTTTGGTTAATATTGTTTTATTTTTCTTTCAAGGCTTCTGGTATAATGGTGTACTTGCCTTAGCAAGATGTAGATACATTAGTGCCAGCCTCGGCCTTTAACAGGACATTTGATCTTTTCAAAATGTTGTTGGAGATGGTAGAAGTAAGGTGTCCATTTGGTTATAAAACATCTAGAATGAAAAGATTATGATAGGAAATTTCTTTCAATTTTAATTAAACTCAGTTTGGTTTAAACCATTATCGTTGTTGGGCATTTGTCCCATGAGGAACAGTAGTTAAGGAAACAACAGTGCTGATGGTGCGTGTGGTGCCTGAGCCGTGGCTACTTCTCTCCACCCACATTCCTTCTTCCTGCTCTTAGCCTCTTCAGAGCAGACTTCACGTCCTGGTTTCTCAGGGTGTAGATGAGGGGGTTCAGTAACGGAGTGATAACAGTGTAGAACACAGCAACGGCTCCATCCAAGGGGCTCTTGGAGCCTGCCCGAAGGTAGATGAAGATGCAGGGGACATAGTAGACCGTGACCACGGTGAGATGGGAGCCACACGTGGAGAAGGCACGGCGCCTCCCATCAGCGGTGCGTATCTTCAGGATGGCATGAACTATGTTGGCGTAGGACAGCAGGATCAGCATGAAGCAACTGGCGGCCACTACCCCAATGTCCACAAAGGTCACAAGTTCATTGACTGTTGTGTCAGCACAGGCCAATCTCAACACTGCAGGAATGTCACAGATGAAATAATCTATCTGGTTGGGCCCACAGTAGGGCAATCGGAAGGTCAGGCTGGCTTGAATAGACCCATGGATGGAGCCAGCTACCCAAGCTCCAGCCACTAAGACGGTGCATAACTTTCCATTCATGAGCACAGGGTAGCGAAGAGGTTGGCATATTGCCAGGTACCTGTCATAGGCCATCAAAGTGTAGAGGAAGCACTGAGTACTGCCTAGGAAGTGGAAGAAATACAGTTGAGCTACACAGCCACCAAATGGGATAGCCTTGCTGGCAGGAGTGAAATTTAAAATAAGCCGAGGAACGATGACTGAGGAGAGCCACATGTCCAGGAATGAGAGCACACCTAGAAGAATGTACATAGGACGGGCATGCAGCTTGGGGTCAGCCCACACAGTGAGCAGAATGAGCAGGTTTCCCAGCTGTGTCAGGATGTAAATGAGGAAGAAGACCAGGAAGAGGAAGGTTCTTAGGTTTGGGGGGTGAGCCAAGCCGAGGAGAATGAAATCTGTCACAGCAGTGTCTAGCGACATGTTTCTTTTTCTTCTCATATCTTAGCCTGCTAAGATGAATCATGAAGTTAGACAAGGGACTACAGTAGGGGGTGGAGGTAAGGCAATG
>LOJH01054565.1:0-12006 GCA_001685095.1 Ellobius talpinus
GTTTTTTCTGTGTTTAAAATTAAGCTCTCTCAGGTTTTATGTGGAGTTCGTTACAGATGACCCTCCTCCATCAGACTTCAATTCCCTTGGACTTGAGTTTTGTGCAGGGTGATACATACGGATCTATTTGCATTCTTCTACAAGCAAACATCCACTATTTGTTGATCAGAACCAGTTGCTGAAGATACTTTCTTTTTTCCATTGTATAATTTTGGCTTCTTTGTAAAAAAAATTAATTGTTCATTGTTCATAGGTGTGTGGATTTATTTCTGGCCCTTTGATTTGATTACACTGGTCACCCTGTCTCTTTTTATGCCAATACCATGTGGTTTTTTAATTACTATTGCTCAGTAGTACAACTTGAAATCAGGGATGGTGATACCTCTGGAAGTCCTTTTTTTCTAGTTTTTTTGTTTTTCCATATGAAGTTGAGTATTGTTCTTTCAAAGTATGTAAAAAATTGTATGAGAATTTTGATGGGATTGCATTCAATCTGTATATTGTTTTTGGTAAGATGACCATTTTTACTGTGTTAATTATACTGGTCTATGAGCATGGGAGATCCTTCCATCTTCTCATATCTTCTCTAATTTCTTTCTTTAAAAACTTGAAGTTCTTGTCATATAGGGCTTTCACTTGCTTGGTTAGAGTTACACCAAGATATTTTATATTATTTGTGGCTATTGTGAAGGGTATTGTTTCCCTAATTTCTTTCTCAGCCCATTTATTGTTTGTATATAGGAGATCTACTGATTTTTTTTTGAGTTAGTTTTGTGTCTAACCATTTCACTGAAGATGGTTATGAGCTTTAGGAGTTCCCTGGTAGAGTTTTTGGGCTTGCTTTTGATACTGTCATATCATCTGCAAATAACAATACTTTCACTTCTTCCTCCCAATTTGTATCCCCTTGATCTCCTGTTGTTGTCTTATTGCTCTAGCCAGAACTTCAAGCACTATATTGAATAGATATGGAGAGAGTGGATAGCCTTGTCTTGTTCCTGATATTAGTGGAATTGCTTTGAGATTCTCTTCATTTAATTTGATGCTTGCTATTGGTGTGTTGTGTATAGACTTTATTATGTTTAGGTGTGTCCCTTGTTTCCCTGACCTCTCCAGAACTTTTTATCATGGTGGGGTGTTAGATTTTGTCAAAGATTTTTTAATATCTAATGAGATGATCATTTTTTTCCTTTCAGTTTGTTTATATGGTGGACTACATTGACAGATTTTTGTATGTTGAACAATTCTTGAATCTCTGGGATGAAGCCTACTTGGTCATGGTGGATGATTTTTTATGCGTTCTTAGATTTGCTTTGTCAATATTTTATTGAGTATTTTTGCATCAAGATTCATAACAGAAATTTTGTTTTTTGTTGAGTCTTTATGTGGCTTGAATATCAGGGTGTCTGTGGCCTTATAAAAAGAATTTGGCAATGTTTCTTCTGTTTCTTTTTTGTGGAATAATTTGAGGAATATTGGTATTAGCTCTTCTATGAAAGTCTGGTAGAATTCTGTACAAAAACCATCTGGCTCGGCTTTTTTTTGGTCAGGGAGAGTTTTAATAATTGCTTATATTTCTTTTTGGGTTATAGGTTTATTTAAATTGTTTATCTGATGTTGCTTAAACTTTGGTAAACGGTATCTATTGAGAAAATTGTCTATTTCTTTTAGGTTTTCCAATTTTCTGGAGTACAAGTTTTGTAAAGTATGGCCTAGTGATTCTTTGGATTTTATGTCCCCTTTTCATTTCCGATTTTATTAATTTGGATATTTTCTCTCTGCCTTTTGGTTAGTTTGGATAAGGATTTGTCTATATTGTTGATTCTCTCAAGGAACCAACCCTTTGTTTTATTGATTCTTTGCATTGTTCTTTTTGTTTCTATTTTGTTGATTTCAGCCCTCAGTTTTACTATTTCCTGATGTTTACTCCTCTTGGGTATGTTCCCTTCTTTTTGTTCTTGAGGGTTCAGGTGTGCTGTTAAACCGCTAATATGGGCTCACTCCATTTTCATGAAGGAGCTTAGTGCTATGAACTTTCCTCTTACCACCACCCTCACTGTGTCTCATAGGTTTGGATATTTTGTACATGTATATTCATTGAATTCTAGAAAGTTTAAATTCTTTCTTTTTCTACTTTGACCAAGTGATAATTCAGCAGAGAGTTGTTCAGTTTCTCTGTGTTGCAGGCTTTTTATTTTTTTCTGTTGTTGTTGAAAACCAGCTTTAATCTATGGTGTCTGATAGGATACAGGGGATAATTAAATTTTTTTCTATTTGTTGAGACTTGCTTTCTGACTGAATATGTGGTCAGTTTAGTAGAAGGTTCCATGAGGTGCTGAGAAGAAAGTATATTCTTTGGTGTTTGGGTTAAATGTTCTGTATATGTCTGTTAGGTCCATTTGAGTCATATTATCTGTTGGCTCCATTATTTCTCTTTTTTGTTTCTGTATGGACAACCTGTCCATTGGTGAGAGTGGGATGTTGAAGTCTCCCACTATTAATTTGTGGGATTTGGTGTATGATTTAAGCTTTAGTAATGTTTCTTTTATAAATATGCATGCCCTTGCATTTGGGGCACAGATATTCAGAATTGAGATATCATTTTGGTGGGTTTTTCCTTTAATTAGTATGAAATATCCCTCTCTATGTCTTGATCAATTTTGGTTTGAAGTTTTATTTTGTTAAATACTAGGATAGCTATACCAGCTTGCTTCTTAGTTCCATTTGACTGGAAAATATTTTCCAACCCTTTATTCTGAGATAATGTCTATCTTTGATATTGAAGTGTGTTTCTTGCATGCAGCAGAAGGATGTATTCTGTTTTCATATCCATTCTGTTTTAGCTTGTGTCTTTTTATTGGCAAATTTAGTTCATTAATATTGAGGGATATTACAGACTAGTGATTGTTAATTCCTGTTACGTTGTCATTGGTAGTGGTAATGATTGTACATTCACATGTACATGCGTGTGTACATTTCCCTTCTTCGGATTTTGCTGATGTGAGATTATCTATTGCCTGTGTTTTTTGTGAGTGTGGTTAACTTCCTTAGGTTGGAGTTTTCCTTCTAGTACCTTTGGTAGGGCTGAGTTTTGGACAGATATTGTGAAATTTGACTTTGTCGTGAAATATCTTGTTTTCTCTATCTATGGTGATTGAAAGTTGTGCTGAATATAGTAAGTAGTTTGGTCTGGCATCTGTGGTCTCTTAGAGTATGCAAGACATCAGTCCCCACCTTTCTGGATTTTAGAGTCTCCATTGAGAAGTCGGGTATAATTCTAAAAGGTCTGCCTTTATATGTTAGTTGGCCGATTTCCCTTGCAGCTTTTAGTATTCTTTATTTGTTCTGTATTTTTAGTATTTTGGTTATTATGTGTCTCAGGGACTTTTTTTTCTGGTCAAGTCTATTTGGTGTTCTGTAAGCTTCTTGTACCTTTTTAGGCATGTCCTTCCTTAGGTTGAGGAAATTTTCTTCTATGATTTTGTTAAATATATTTTCTGGGTTTTTGAGCTAGGATTTTTATCCTTCTATCATATTTGGTCTTTTTTCATTGTGTACAAGATTTCCTGGGTGCTTTGTATTAGGGTTTTTTTTTGATTTAATGTTTTCTTTGACGAGTGAATCTATTTCCTCTATCTTATTCCCAATGCCTGAGTCTTCCATCTCTTGTATTCTGTTGGTAATGCTTGCATCTGCAGTTCCTGCTCGCTTTACCACATTTTCCATTTCTATTTATTTATTTCCATTTATTTATTTCCTTTTATTTGTTTTTGTTAGCTCTCTTGGCATTTTTAAAAAAGGGATTTATTGCTTTTCTCAGTTTTTGGGTTGTCTTTTCCTTGATTTCTTTAAGGGAGGTTTAAATATCCTCTTTAAGGACCTCAGTCATCTTCACAGAGTTATTTCTAAGGTCATTTTCTTGTTCGTTGATTGCATTGAAATGTTCAGGTCTTGCTGTTGTAGGCTAGCTGTCTCTTGGTGGTATCATATTTTCCTGACTGTTGTTGATTGCGCTCCTATATTGGTGTTTAGACATCTGGGTTTGGGATGATTAGGTCTGGGCCCTGATTTCTGAGTTTGCCTTTGTTGGCTGGGTGTTTTGTTCCTTGGTTTCTGTTTCCTCTTTGGTCTGTTTTTTGTGGCCTGCATTTCTGGTGGCTGTTGTAACCTCTGATCTAGTAGGGAGTCTTTGTCAAAGTTGGGAGCTGGCCTTTAGGGGTTAGCTTGGCCTTTGTTGCAGTAACTGTTTTTCTGCTGGTGTGGTCTACACCTGAGCAGTATGAGTCCACCAGGGTGGGGGGCAGGACCCAGCAGGTGTGAGGTGGGGTGGTGGTGAAGTGGGAGAGCAGGGCTATGGGATGGGTCTTGGGAAACAGAATCTGGTAAGTGGGGCAGTTCAGTTGGCCAGCAGGTACTAGTTTTTCCATTTTTAAGTAGCTGGAAAATATTTTTTAAAGATTTATTTATTTATTATGTATATAGTGTTCTGTCTGAATGTATGCCACCAGATCTCATTATAGATTGTTGTGAACCCCCATATGGTTGCTGGGAATTGAACTCAGGACCTCTGGAAGAGCAGGCAGTGCTCTTAATCTCTGAGCCATCTCTCCAGCCCCCTGGAAAAAAATATTAAAAGAAGAAAGATCCAGCACATGAAGTTAGGTGCTGTTGACATTTTAGTGTGTGTTTGTTTTGTTGGAGCACAGCAATAGCCACTGGTTTGGGTACTGTCTGTGGCTTTTGTGCTGCTCTGGTAGAGGTGAATAGTTATGGCAGGGACTGTATTCCTGCAAAGCTACAGATATTTATTCTGGCCCTTTGAAAGAGCTTGCTGATTTCTGAGATATGGAGGTAAGGAAAGAGCCTTCATACATGGTCATTTAGTTCTTTTAAACTAATTCCAGTAAAGGTGCCAGTGGGGAAGGCTTCTGTGGTGGTTTGAATGAGAATACTCTCCAGAGGCTCATATATCTGAATGAGTAGTTTCTAGGGACTGGAACCATTGGAGAAGGATTAGAAGGATTAGGAGGTATGACCTTGTTGGAGCAGTTTTAGCCTTTTTGGAGGAAATGTGTCACGGGGGAGGGATTTGAGATTACAAAATCCCATGCTAGGCTCAGTGTCTGTCTGTCTGTCTGTCTTCCCACCCACCCCCTCCATGTCTGTGGATCAGGATGTTGCTCTCAGCTATCTTTCTAATACCATGTCTGTCTGCCTTCACCATGCTCCCCACCATAATGATAATGGACTACCCATCTGGAACTGTAAGCCAGCCCCCAGTTAAATGCTTTCCTTTATGAGTTGCCTTGGTCATGGTGTCTCTGCACAGCGATAGAACAGTGATTAAGCATCTCTTCTTCCCAATGACAGGGTGTCAGGGAGATTTCTAGACAGAGAAACAACCAAGACCCTTGGTTTTTACCTTACTCTATAGGAAAGAAAATAATTAGAGATAGATTATAGGAAAAAAGAAGTTGGAGGTGTGAAATTAAGAGAATGTCAAATGCTTTTCTGTCCTGCAGATGTCCGTAAGAGCACGTCTTAGGGTAACTTCATCAGAAAGCTCATATTCTGGGTCAGGAGAGGTGACTTAGCAATAAGAACAGATACTGTCCTGTTCTTGTAGAGGATCTGAGTTATGTTCCTTGTTATCAGTAACTCCATTTCCAGTGGGACCTGACAGCTCTGACTTCCTGGACACCTGCACCCATATGCACATAGACATATACATAGATACATAATTAAAAAGTAAAATAAAAATTTTAAAACCTCATATTGTGAAAACAGGACAGGAAAATAAAAACCCAAGCCCAACCCTTTTCAGAGAGTCTGTATATGACCATTTATAGTAAGAAAATATGGTAATATTAAAGGCAGAGGATAAAAATTGTATATTGGGTATTTATTGAATACCTGTTACCATGTTGAGAGCAGAGATGAAGTATTCCTTTACTTTTCTCTCACTTGTGCAATCTGATGCAGTCATTTCAGTATCTCAGCCTCCTAAGCGCTTCCTCATCGGTCCTTCTCCACTCCTTGCTTTCTGTCTACTTTGGGGAGAGGCTTTTGGATTAAGTAATTATTTACAGTATTATCTAGAGGTACTGCTATTGAGATTCTTTGTTGATGTTTTTGCTTTTTGTGTGTTTGTTTGCTTGTTTCTCGAGACAGAGTTTCTCTGTGTAGCCCTGGATGTTCTAGAACTTGCTCTGTAGACTAGGCTGGCCTCGAACTCAGAGGTCCTCCTGCCTCTGCCTCTGCCTCTTGAGTGCTGGAACTAAAGGCATGCCCAGCTCTATTGAAATTCTTAAGTACATATGTCAGAGGCTGCGTAGACCTCCTTTGCAACATGAAGCTGTGCTTTATTACTTTTGTTTTCATGGCAAAATACCAGGACCTAGGGAAGTATAAAGAGAAAATATTTAACTTAATGGCTCATGGTTCAGGGAATTAGAGTTCATGACCATCATGACAGCAGGCAGGAGGGCATGTCTTTGGAACAGTAGCTGAGAACTTACATCTGATCCACAAGCATAAGGCAGAGATGCATAGAGAGGCCATTTGGGAATGGCATGAGCTTTTGAAACCTCGAAACTTACCCTAGTGTGTGGGGTTGGGCTCCAGGGATATAGCTGCCTGGCATGTGAGTGTTACATGGACTCTCAGGTCTATTCTCAATTTAATGTGAGAAGCTTGCAGGTCTCTAGCTTTTGGTAGTGGGTAGAGGTTACTGCCTTTTGCTTAGGTAATAAAATATAGTATAGTCAGATATGGAATGCAGTTAAATCTTTGAGAATCAACATGTTTTTAAGACATCCAGGAGGAATCATCAAGCATGTATTTGTTGCAGGATAACTCGAGAAAGATAGCGGTTGACCACATGTACAATATCCTACAAGGCTCTGCTCTTCCACCCATCATTCTCTCTCTGACCTAATTTGTCACTTCAGTAGATGACTGGGTGACCTGTTACCCCACTGGTAACCAGTGCCGGATCTGGCTGCCTATGCTGGTGTAGCCTTTCTCGTTCACTGCAGTTCTTGGGTCAAGGGTGTAGCAGCTGTGCTCGCTGTAGAAGCTCCACATGGCCTTTCCAAGGTTATCTCACTCCAGCCACCCCGGAAAGCAGTTCCCTCTCCAGCATTTCCCCCAAAAGTCGGCACCACTCCCATTGTAGAGATTCTTGCTTTCTCGTATGACCAAATGTAACCATTTCAGTCCTGCTTTTCGTGACAACCTCTTTCAGATTGCATTCTACTGCATCCCACCCTGACATTGTGCCGCCTGCCCCCAAATGCTGCATAGTATCAGCTGTGTTAACCTCCTGTTGCTAAAGCAGGCTGCTGGAGGGGGGCGGAAGTGGCTAGATAGTCCTAGGACTATCCTGCAGAATTTAGTTATTCTCTGCCGAGCATTGGGAGTGTGTAGGAGAAGTGAATGCTTATGTAGGAAGAGACATGGCTACATTTGTGTAGAGAAGCAACAGAAGTGTTACTGTGGTTATGGCTGGATCAGTTGTGAAGTTTTGTGAGAGAATAGAAACAAAAACAAAACAAAACAGTTCACTGGTTCAGGTATTTTAGTAGGCATTGAAGGAAGAATAAAACCTGATTCTGTCTTCCTGGAAGAATGCTTATCTGAACGTTTATTAGAATTTCCCTATATTCATGAAAAGACGCTTATCTAATCTGTATTAGAGATTAAAAGAAATTTCAAACTTTGTTTTAAAGATTTTGAGCTCTTTTTTGCATGTTAGTAAGCTTTGCACCGAAAGAAAGTGTGTAATTTTGGACATTATTAAAGTAAAACAATAGGTTTCTTGCTGCAGGATGTCTCAGAACTTAAATTTGCATGCATGATAAATCTAGGGATGTATATAATGTATAGTATTTCTCAGACTCAGTAGGGCGTGGATCGTGTTATGTTAATGGACATAGATAATGACATAGAGCAGACCTGAGGAAATGGTGGCTTCTATGATTTGCTTAACATCTACTTAAAAGTAAGATTCATAATGGCTATTCTGACTGCACAGAAGTTCATTGAGATGTATGTATAGACTTGGTGTCTGGTTTATTTTGGTGTATAGTATTTTTTATTTTTTGTTTGCAAGTTTTTTCATAATAAATTTTGTTAAAATATCAAAAAAGATAAGCTACACCTAATGAAAGATACATCACAAGTAGAACATAGTCTTCTTGGTTCTGGCAGTCTTAATGTTTTGGTATTACTATATAGAACATGAGGGCTGGAGAGATGGCTCAGCTGTTAAAGGCTAGGCTCACAACCATGTGAACCATGATTAATTAGGAAAATGCCAGGATTCTTTTGTGGCCACATTGTAATACTAAATCATACAAGGTTAATGGAGTTCCAAGTTTGGCGTAAGAGTAACTAATAACTTCAATAAGCAAATTGTGTGGAGTTGAATTCTGTGTGAAATTTATGATGTTGAAATGTGTAATGCTGCCTTTCTATGGCCTCCCTTTTATTTCTTTTTTTCTTTTTGGCCTTTCAAGACAGGGTTTCTCTGTAGCTTTGGTGCCTGTCCTGGAACTAGCTCTGTAGATCAGGCTGGCCTTGTTTCTGTTTGTAACCTGATGAGTTTAACCAGGGCAGTCTGTGTGACCTTGCATTTATTTGGAGCTGTCCACTGGGACCTGGCAGGCTCAACAGTGAGAACTCCACTTAAGACAGTGATTTCCTGTCTCCCAGAATTCATCAGCTTCCAGTGGTTCAGCATTGAGTGCTGGACCCTCCCCCTTCCATGTCTACCACTGTTTTTAAATCTTCTCATATGCCTCCTGGGTGCAAGCAGGTTGAAAGCAAGTTTCAGAGAGCACAGCCAGGGTTTAGAAGATGCATGTTGACCCCTTCCTCCTCTGCTAGGTCCCACATGCTTCTCTCAATTTGAGTCAACCATTCTCTAAGACCTACCTGATTTGTGTTGCTCTAGCTGAGAACATGGCTGCTGTGAGTCTACTCTCCATTCTTGCCATTGTCCATCCACTCATCTCAGGATGATCAGCTAAGGCTGTGGAGCTGGTGTGCCTTCATTTGAAACCTAGCTCTGATTATGCCAAGACACCTGGCGTCTGTTTTAGTTTCTGCGAGTGAAAACGGAAGCAGTAATAGCATTTACTGCTGAGAGCTGTTGGAAATATTGAGTTACTGAATGCCTAGTGCTGGATTTAGTAAACCACTTAGTTAGCTGTTACTCTCTCATTTAACATGTTTATTGGACTTCTAAGTGCTAGGCATCCTGCTAGCTGCCAGACACTGGGCTGCAGCGAGCACAACTTTCTGCTTTCCTTGTGTGAGCAGAAGTCACTCTTCTGTCTTTCCTAGAATATCACCTTGGAATAGCATGTAGTCATTTCAACTTTCTCCTTAATTGAAGAGTTACATGGTGTGTCATACAAAGTTTTCAAGAGTGTCATGGCCTGCTTGAATTTGAGAAGTGAAAGGATATGCTGATTTGATTTTATTAGCATTTCATTTTGATAGAACAAGAAAGCAGTGACAAAGAAGATTAGGAGTATAGCCCTTCATCCACTTGACATTATCACGAGTTCATCAGCTCTCAAGTGTTTGGTTTCTGGCCGGAATTCCTTGCACATAACTGAGGTGATTGGGCTTCCTGAGAGATCGCAATGGCCATGCCTCCTGTCACTCTCCATCACTGTTCTGGAGGACGTTCTCAGTCCTGACGCTCAGGTGTCTCCAAAGGTCTCACAAGGAGTTTCTTCTGTTGTAAATACGATTATTTGTAAACCTTCCTTTTGTTCTCAAACAGAAACAGTAATAAGTGAGATTTGTTTGAGACTATTCTGCACTCCCACACATCTCAGGTTTCCAGAGCTCTGCATCGCTTTCTCATGTGCTGAGGGAACCTTGTACTCCCTGGACCCAAATGACTTACTAGTTTTGCTGGCATCCTGGTTTTTTAAGAACACATGGAGGGCTTTCTCCAAATGAACACAGACATCTTGATAGTGTTGGACTTGTTAGTTGTTTACACAGTCCACTTTAAAACAAAAGGAATCATTTTTCCTTCTGATCCTGCCTAAGTCTGAATCAGTCTGTCATGTTGGTTTCTGTTAGTCTCTATTTAAGCAGTTCTAGAACTGATCTTACCAGCATACCTGCTGCTGTCAGCTTGCTTTGTCCTCCTTTTCTTTTCTTTTTTCTTTCTTTCTTTTTTTGCATGTTTTTTTCTCTTTTGCTGCAGCGAAAATAAGCAGCTTCAGCATTTAGCTTTTCTCTTTATTTCAGGTGAGATTTAGGTTCTTAGGCAGTAATTCTGGGGCTGTATATTTAATTAGCTTAGGTATTATCCTCATTATGGATTTCTACTTTCCCTCAGTTTGAGTTTCCTGGGAGCTTATTACCCGTTAATTTCCCAGGCTTTTTCTTGGCTTCAGTTACCAAAAACCTTGACTGACTTACCTATTTTTTTCTTTATGATTTATTGACATTCTCATGTTCTCTGTTCAAGATACATCTCTTCAAAGATAAATGAGTTGAAGGACTGCTACACTATGATTGACAGGTCACTGAACAGTTTATGTAGAACATAACTCCAAACATGTAAATAAATACTCTTTATGACATAGAAAAGAGACTGTAAACCTTTTGACTTGCCTTCATTAAAAATGTCTGGAGATGTATTTGGTGTATCTACTTTTTGAAATGGCACCATCTGAGTTTTCTATGCATATCTACCCACTGCCTGCTGTTTCGAAGTGTACTGTCATTGTTGACTGCAGAGGTCTGCAACTGTTTTCCTCGTTGTAGTGTGAGCAATGCTGGAGGCAGTCAGAGGACAAACTCCCCGCTACCTAAGTCTGGCTCTGGTCCTCCTCTGCCTTCATTAACCACATTAATCACTTCACTGACCCCACTCAGCCACACTGCCTACTTCCTGATCCTCAGACTCGTTGGACATGTTGCTCCACGTGTAAAATGGAAAGCTGGGGTTCTTGCCTGTAGGACTGCATCCTTTCCAGGATCTCTTTAAGCAGATAGTGTTGTGCTAGTGCCATGGTCCTTGGTTTCTCATAACAGAAAGCACAGGAAGGCTGAAGCATCATAGAAACACTGTGGTGTATCTCAGCAGGCCAGTGGGGAGCTGCCTAGAAGGAAGGAACAAGAGCAGTTGTGACTTCCTGAGCCTTTGGTGTTTGGTACCTGTGTGCGTCACCTGCTGCTAAAGGGCTGAATAGGCTAACCAATCTCTCCCATGCTTTCCTCTTACTGTGCTAACTCATGTAAATACCCTTCTGGGAATATTAAAATATCTTGAGAGACTTATTCAGAATATCCTAAAAAGCTATTTTGTGTGTAAATAAGAATGTGACACACCTATTCTTATCCCTATTGTGAGTAAGAATAATTCATGGTAATCGGAGATATAAATCATTAGCTTTTCAAGGCTCTAAGTATTCCTCCAGCCTCTCCCTGTGGGGCAGCTTTCCTGCCAGACTGGATATTAATGTGCATCTTTCCTAGTGGTCTCTCACTTCCTTGGTGCTGTGCTTTGCTTTGGGACACATGGCAGAAATAAAGAGGAGTTGGCGATGTTAAGCTCAGGGTTTGATTAATAGGAAAGCATGCCTTGATTATCTGTGTAATATAGGAAAATTAGTCCTGTGATACTCTGCGGAGGATTTGTGTAGAAAGTATTTTAATTTGTGATGTTTGAATATTATAAGTTTAGAACATTAGCTCAGGGTACTAATTAAAAATAGGGCTGTAAAGGAGAGTTTTGAAAGGTTCTAGTTCTTCACCTGTTACAGCAAGTTTCTTTTTACATTTTGTATGTAAGATCCAAATAGCTATGCATATCTTCTTTGCATTTGTTTGAAAACAAATACTTGAATCAGAAAATGTAACATGAGGGCCTGCTTATTGGGGTTTGTGTCCTGCCCAGTACCCATAGCCGGTAAGCCTACAAAGAAAATCACACAGAGATCTCCATAAGATTATAAACTGATTGGCCCATTA
>LOJH01054573.1:0-12004 GCA_001685095.1 Ellobius talpinus
TTATTTCGGGTGTTAAGCTAGCCAGGCGGGAGCCGGGTGGGATGAAAAGCAGGCCTGCGCCCCCCTATCACTACACTGAACTATCCATTCACCACAGAGTATGTGCTTGGTGGCTTTAGTCAAGAAAAGTATTACTTTGGGAAAGAAAACACTTGAAAGGTTGATTATCTGATTATCATTCCAGTATTTTACAAAGTAACCGGCAGTCTGTCTTCTGGGGCCTGGCATGCTGGGACTTTCCCCTGGACTCTGCCATGACCCAACCCAGTAGATTCTTATTTCCCTTCTTGATCCCATATCTTCCTCAAGAAGCACAAAAGTCATCTGCACAATTCAACATCGCTTTTCCTTTATTTTATTTTTCAGATAGGGTCTTGCTAAGTAGCCCAGGCTAACCTGAGATCCTCCTGTCTCAGCCTCCCAATTCTGGGATGGCAGATGTGTGTCCCGATGCCCAGCTGTTGTCTTTTCATTTGAGTATAATTTATCATACCCTGCCCCTGCTTATCTAAGTATTTTAAGGTACTTATGAGAAAATTAAGAAAGTAAAGATACAAAGAAATAGGGAGAAAAACATCCATAAAAACACGACCTAGAGGTTATTTAACATTTTGGCATATTTACTTTAAAGCATTTTCTGTAACTTTTCTGTTTATATATATATATGTGTGTGTGCATATATAAACTATACATGTAAAACAATAAAAACCACAAGTTTATATACATTCATATACGATAAAGAGCATGAGTTTTGTATAATACTATATTCTGTAAAAACTTCTGTCCAGGGCTGGGAGACAGCTAAGTGGGTAAAGTGTTTGATGCATAGTGAAGACCTGAGTTCAAAGTTTCAGCAGTTCAGATTCCTGTAACCCGTAGAAAAGACGGCACGGTGGCATGTATCTACAATTCTAGTGCCAGGGAAATGCAGACAGGTGGAGCAGAGTACTTCAATGGCTTGCCATTCCAGCTTCCAGACAAGATAGAGAGCAGAAAACAATAGAGGACACCCAATGTTGACCTCTGATCACAGGATATACAGACAGTGATGAGAATACCTACACACCTACACACACCTACAGATACACACACAAAATATTCTGCCTAAATATTGTACCATTGAGGAATGTTCTAATGAATACACAATTGGTTTTCATTTTCCTTCTATTGAAAATAATACTCCATTGACTTTTTGGATCTAAACCTTCACCTACATCCCTTCTTATTTTTTTATGGGATTCATTCCTTAAAGGGGAGCTTGAAAATCTAAGAGCATAGTAATTCCTCTCCCTTATTCACTGGGAAAGACTCCAAGACACCCCACCCCCAGGAACAGGTGAAAACACAGACAGTACAGAATCCTATATATGTTTTATCCTTTACATACACATCTTTGATAAAAATCAATTTTTAAATTAGGCACGGCAAAATTAAATTATAATAAACATGTCTTAGATTTTCTACTGTTGATAAACACCATGAACAAAAGCAGTCTGGGGAGGAAGGATTATTTAATCTTAGATTACAGCCCATAATTCAGGGAAGCCATAGAGGAATGGCACTTACTGGTTTGTTCCTGTTCCCCATAGCTTGATCAATTTGTTTGCTTATAACGCCCCAGCCCAGGTGGTACTACCCACAGTGAGCTGACCCTCCCACATCAATCACCAATCAAAGAAGTGCTCCACGGGCTTGCTACAAGTTGATCAAGTTGGGGCATTTCCTGAACTGATGTCCCCTCTTGCCAAAAGAAGCTAGCTGGTGTCAATTTGACATAAAATGAGCCAGGACAAAAATGGAACGATTGAAACAATATACTGTTAAAAATGATGTTGGACATGACCTTTCTCAGAATATTTTATGGCACTCCATGGCCCAGCAACTTCAGCACATACTTTTGCCTTCCTATAAACTTGAGAAGTCCTACCTCTTCACTTACAGGGTAGACTTCACAGCTTTTCTGTGGCGACACCCAAACTGTTAGCGACCTTTATCTTTTGGCTACCATTAAATAAAATAAGAGCTACTTATGCATAAGCATTGCAATAGATAATCTGCTTGACCTAGAGGGCTGCCAGGCAATGGTTGGGGCACAGAGTAGCACCTAGAGGTTGGAGATGCTGCACAAAGGGAGGATTCCTTTCCTGGGTGGGACAGAGTAGGATAACACAGTATTTCATCACATGACTCAAAACACTGTGCAATTTTAAATTTATGACTTGTTAATTTCTAGAAGTATCTATTTAATATTTTTAGCTCACAGTTGACCTTATCTGACCCAAACTTCAAAAACTTTGAATGAAGTGGAAACTACTGTATCAATATTTTAAGATAAACATATTTGAGGGTGGTTGTGGTGATTTGTACTTCCTGGGTGTAAGAGCGGCTTCCTCAAAGCACTGAATATTAGCTGTTAATGTGAATTTGATGGATGGAAAGTAGTAATTGTTTAGATTTGTATATTTTTGACTACTGAGGTTGAACTTTTCCTTATTTGGTTCTTGTGAATTGTTTATTCCAACCACTTTATTCTTTACATGCTAGAAACAGCTTTGTGTTTGTTAATTTGTGTGAATTCTTAATATTAAGGGTATTTTTAAAATGTAATCAATAGATACTTAGTTTTAAGAAAGTCTACCAAGAGGTTGAAATTGAAATTTGCTTTAATTCCATTAATTTTTTCCTTCACATCACTTCTAAAATTTCTAAATTTAGAAAGGTTGTTCCCTTTCCCATCTCAAAGACTACAATCTCTGATGATTTAATTTTGACAACTTATTCTTCAATGATGTAACATTTATTATTACAGGGCATAAGGTAAGAATATAAGCAAATTATTTTTTTCTAGGGTTATTTCACCATTTTTGTTCTTTTTGCTGGATCGCATGGGCATTCCACTCTGTAGTTTGACATAGCTACATGGGGCCTAAATAGGGGGAGAACATGACCCTCCAAGGTATGGTTGAAGGGAAGGTTTTTACTGTAGACATGAGGGAGGGTACAGCCAGAGGCATCTGGAGGAGTCTAGAGCAGGGGGAGAAAGTAGTAGGCCAAATAAGGCCATGGGGGAGGAGGGCAGCAAGAGAAGAGGAGAAAACAGAGAGCAGAGAGAGAGGCAAAAGAGAGGGGGCCAAGAGAATTTATGGCAGAAATTGAATGGACTCCCATAAGAATGAGATGCTGGAGGAAGGGAAGCCCAAGAGCTACAGAAGTTTAGGGGAGTCGGTGGGGTGAGAAGAACTGAAAAGATCCCCAGGGCCTGAGTGATCCTGGAGACCAGCAAGCACTTTGGTAAGCTAATAGACACCATAGGCAGCCATCTGTCCTCAGTTCCTTTTGGACCTGACAGAACCCATGGCTTAAGCCCCCACCAATGTTTGCCAACTCACCTCACCCTATTTAACATTGCCTTAAATGATATCAGATAAAAGAAAACCTGAAGATAATCTTTCTCACTGGAGTCATGGTCTCGGTCTCCTTTATTCCTTCCATCCTTCCCTTCCTCTGAAAAGTTCTATAGTTCTGCTCACATGGGTTCTTCATGGTTTTGGGTGAGAGAGAAGGACTGGATACAGCCTGGAAGTCAGTATGACTGAATCAAATGTTCAACAAGAATGAACGGTTAAGGAAGGCATGTTTGCCTCAAACTCATACATTTAAAAATGACAAAATAATGCAAAAGTAAATGTATTTCTGGGTTCTGGTAATTTCCTCATTTTTGGCTGGATCACATACACCAGGGTCCTGCCAGGCCTTTTATGTCCTGTAGCCACTAGAACTTGACAGCTGCCTAGGCTAATTTCATAGAGATGACAAATGTGGTTTCTGAAGAGCTTCAGTGTGCTTTTCCAAGTACTATGGAGTGAACGCCACAGCTAGAATAGATCTACTAAGAATGTCTCAGAGAGTGAGAACTTTATAAAATTTGATGTCAACATTTCCACATCACTGAAAAACATCCGACTTATATATAGCTGTGGTATTTGAATGAGAATGGTTCCCATAAGCTCATATGTTTGAATTATTTGGTCTCTTCTAGTGGGTGGGGCTGTTTGGGAAGGACTAGGAGGCATGGCTTTGCTGGAGGAGGTGTGTCACTGGGGGTGGGCTTTGACGTTTCCAAAGACTCCTGCCAATCCCACTATGCTCTCTGCATATTGCGCTCAGTCTGAGATGGGACCTTGGAGTTGCTCCTGCTGCCAGCTTCGCTCCATCATCATGTCTATCACAGCAACAAATGTCATGAATGCATGCAGTATTTGGTTAATATAATTATATAACAGAAAAGTCACTAATGCATACAGTTTTTAGTTAATATAATTACATCATTTCAAACTGGCAAATAAAAAAGGTTCCATCCAAGACAATGGCAGTAGTCACATAGCCAGAGTAAGCAGAAACAGACTGAGAAGCCCCAGAGTGTCAGGCACCTGCATGGGGATGTCATGGGCACAAACAGCCACTTGCAAATGAGCTTACCTGTGATGAGAGCATCAGGTCGGGATTGCTCTTTTCTCCAAGCAGGAACAAAAACTGTAATATCTTTGTGGCCTCTTTCCAAAAACCAATCCACTGCCAATTTTATTCCTCGGCAGGAAAATACTTCTTTGTTTCCATGGCTGAAAAATTATTTTAGAATACTTAGAGCACAACAAAACCTAAATACAAGTTTATGAACAGAAACAGTCAAGTAACTGCAATAACAGTAATAAAGTTGAAATTTAATGTAAAGTAATACAACTTGGAAAAACTAAAGCAGTTGACATCAATTAACTTGGTTAAAAATCAAAATATGTGTGAAAAAAGAAAACTGAGATATGCTGACAACAGAGAAAGGTGAGATAATGTTACAAGGGTTAACTAATCAAAAAGATACAAGTTACTTTTGTTGATGAAAGGGTAAAAAAAGTATTCAACAGAAAGAATTTCAGTAAAAAATAGAGAAACTTGACACACAGACCCACATAAACATACACCGATACACACAGACACACACAGATATACATACACACAGACACACACACACACACTCAATTAAATAAAAACCAGTGGAAAACAGTACCATTTTCTAAAATATTTGTCTTTCCAAAGAATTTTAATTATATATTTCATCTAATGGCTAAGTAATGCACAAAGCTGAGGTAGGTAAATTAATAGACAAAATGTTGTACAAATAAAAAAACATGCACAAAGGTGAGGGTGTACAATAATACCAATGCTTATTGAAATGGGAGAACATTCACAAATACTTTATGTCCTATACCCTAAGTTCTGCCCAACACCACTGTGGGAGACAAGATCAGGGCATTCAGAACTGGACTAGCGGTGCCAGTGTGGCTACTCTGTTAGCATTTACCTGCACCAGCTCACTTATACCCTTTGTTCTAGTAATTAAATACGACACATTCTAATGTAAAAAATGTTTCCTGCTTCAGAGATGCACTCTGCTGCCTTGTTTTCCAGTATGAACACTGCAGGCTTCATTTCTCATATATTTTTTCTTCTTAGAACAAAGGAAGGCATAAGAAAATAATATAGGTAAATGCTTTGCTAACTTTTAACGTGTTATCAGATATTCTATACTGTCCTAGTTGTACCAGAACCTTCTAACATAATTTATTATAAAATAGAAATAAAATCTACTTGCTTTGAAGATGGTGAAGGTTGAAAATGCACTGTAGGCTGCTTACGGTCCTATCTAAATGGTCCAGGACAAGGCTAGAGGTGAGATCAGATGCACTGAAAGGTTCAGAGGATGGGAGAAGGCAGAGTCTGAGGTCATACTTCCTAAGTATGACAGGCTGCCCACAATGTGATGTTAGGTTACATGGGAAATACTGAGTGAAATCTCATCTTTCTTCCGAGCAAAAAAATTAGAAAAATTCTAAGTTATCTCTGGAAAGAATATATACAGCAAGGATTCCTAAGTACACCCCACTTGCCAAAGCTTAACTACACTGTTACTTTGATTTAACAACTTGAGATCCAAAACAAACTGAGAGCCAACAGTGTAGTTACTTTCTTGAGGTCTCAAGACAGGCCTGAATAAGTGTTTTCTTCCTGGGGCTTCATTTGGTGAGAGAGAATTGTCACACTCACTATAGAAAGTAAGATTATTAATAAATAACTTTCATAAAATGTGTATGAACAGTAGAATATTAAAATTCTATAGGTGCCAGAGCAGGAGACTGTAGGCCACAAACATGGTTGGGCTAATCAAGGCTGACTGTCTGACTTTCTTCTGCTCCTTCCACAAGCTTCTGAGGGAGAAAACAGGCAAGAGGGTGAAGGCTGGCTGCAGGAAGGGCGAGCATGCACAGGGTCTACCTTTCTGAGCAGGGCACCCAAATTCATGCCAGTCTGGTTCTCTGAGAAAAAGTAATCCTCCTGCTTGAGTAACTACAGTGAAGTTTCTGCTGTTTGCATTTGAACATATCCTTAACTTCTATGGGGCATACTATATACCAGAGAAAATTGGTATCACTTTATTAATTCTAGGGGAAAATATACTTGTATACAAAAACATTATTAGGGATTTACAAAGCTATCACAGAGAGGAGCATACATAGGAAGCTACAGTAATGCTGGATTCTGTCTCTGGATTAGTACGGCAGAAGAACACAGGATTACTAGAAGAAACGAGCAAATGCACACTCACACTAATTGACATGGAAGAAAGGAGCATCATTTGAATGCTGATCTAATGGACACACACAATCCTGCAAAGATTAAATAAGAGAACAATGTTTCAAGAACCCATGGGAGCTACATGAACAGTCACTTCAGAAAAGAGGGAACCCAAATGACCAATAAACATGGAATGCTCAATAGTAAAAATGCAAATTAAAGCCAAAATGAGACACTGTTTCACACCCATCAGATGGGTAAAAATAAAATCTGCAAACACCAGATGTTGCCAAGAATGTGTGAAAATAGGAACTCATACATTACAGGTTGGAGTGTAAATTGATGTAACTTTTTGGAAGAGCAATTTGGCAATATTATAAACTTGAGGGTGTACTTTCTCTAAAACATAGTAATTCTACATCCAAGTACAGTAAAACCCTGCAACAATGCAAAGCTGAACTTAATGCAGTTAGTCACTGGCTTTCACCCTCTAACCAGTCTTAGATTCCAAGTAGAGATAAGCCAGTGTTCCAACCTTTGCAAGGGGATACAAAAAAGAAAAGGCAAGTGGGGTTGTGCAGGTTAAGTCCCCAAGTATCCAAGATTTTCTGAGCCAACCCTCAACTGGTCAGGTCAAAAAATGAATGTCGGCAGTGGCGTGCTCAGATACAAATACGACATCTATATTTTCCTTCATCCTAAGAATTAGGGACCATTGTGGACGAAGAAGAGAAAAGAACAAAGTAGCCAGAGGGCTGGGGAGGACCAGAACAAAACAGGGTCTTCTGAACATGATAGGACTCATGGACTCAAGGCAGCTGTGTCTGCCTTCACAAGATCAAGCCAGTCAAAATTCTAGCATGGAGGAGAGGTGGATGCATGAGTCCCCATCCTATGTTGATAAGAGAAAGGGTCAGGTTTCTTTAAGGGAGTGGCCCTCGGTAGGTATCCATGCTCCAGTGGATGACTCCACACTCATGAGTGTATGAGAAGCACAAATTGGACTCACTGGGTTCTTAGAAACGAAAAGGACAAGAAATTGGGAGGAGGTAAGGAGGTAGGGGTGGACTTGGAGGGAGGGGGTGACTATAATAAAATACGTAGCAAGCAGAGGAAGCCCTGGGTTAATGTGTGCTGTTGACATGAGCACAGCATGTCAAAAACCACATAGCCTCAGAGCCATGGAGAATGGGGGAGACTTCCTCGGTGGTGGGGGTTGTGCTGGTGCTGGGTATCCAAGAGTGGATACTGATAGTGTATGCAGAAATGTCTACAAAATTCCCTTGCCCAGATCTTTACAGCCCAAAGACTGCTCCGCTCCAGAGGCGGGGCCTACTGAGGCTAGCTACACCTGTCTCCTTGATGCAGCTGCACTCCATAAACCCGCCCCCTTGTTTGTCTGTGTAATAATCCCATCTCCTGTTCAGCTGTATGCAATAGCCCTGCTTCTCTGTTCAACTGTGTAACAAGCATGCTGAGCTTCCGGGTGCTATGGTTTCTCTGTCATAATGGAGTAGAGTCCACCTGAACCTGGCTTTTCTGTGTCTTCACTTTCTTGCTGCCCCTAGGCGGGTCCATCCCTGGAACAGTGCTAGATGTGGTAAAACACATTGTAGGAAATCCTTGAATAATTAATAAAAATACAATATTAAAAATATTTAAAAAATATTAAAATATTTTTAAAAATGACCTTAGAGAGATGTCTCTATCAGCCACCAAGTCTCAGAATTATCCCTAGTAATAGATGAGTCGGAACAGAAAACCACCAGGTGGCCCCAAATTGCTGGTGGGACTTGAACAGTGAGGAGAGAGTGGGGGACACTGAGGCATGTAGCAAGGTCTGCCTACTCACAATTCATAGCTACAAGGAGCAGCTGGAGGGGACTGCTGGAGAAGAAATGGACTAAGTCCGACAGAGCATCACAGAAAGCAGGATCTAATGTGCTGAAACAACAGCTACACATCAGCCGCTGACTATGCAAAACACATGCTACATTTCTGTTCTACAAGGAGCAGAAATTTAACTGCGGCTTTGCAAGCATTTACAAACTTTATGCATGCATTCAGAGTGTCTTCTTACTCGATAGAAAAAGCTGATCCTGTATAATTTAATATGTTCCTTTAGGTATCATTTTTTTATTTCAATACTATAGCAATAAGTATAGTTGACATCTCTCATGCAAACCTCATGTTAGGTTGAGTATGTTGGAGGATTTGCAGTCATCTTGGAGTAAGTAACAGAACATGAATAAATATTTACTAAGAGCCTCCCTTCCCCAACTATTTTGGTTTAGTGGGATTGGAATTCCAGAGAAAATTCCAAGCCTCTACTGTAAGTACTAAGTTTCTGTGGAGCAAAATGGGTAAGAGCTTGAAGGTCCTATTGGACTCAGCATTTGTTGGTTGGTATGAAACACCCAGGTCTCATTCTTATAAACGGAGGCTTATTTTGTTTGTGTTTGGGGTTGGTATATTTAACCTACTTTGCAGTGACTAGAGCTCATTTGAGGCAAACAAATTAATGTATTTACAGAGACTCTTAGATAAGTTCCATTGAAAATAAAAAAGAATTATTTCAATCTTTGAAAATCATTGTGTTTCTCAGGGAATGAAAAGGATGAACCAGATGGCCATGGAGATTGAGTGAAGAAACCGAGAGAGGACATTCAGGGTCTTGGCCTTCTCTATCGTTGCTTCTCTTGACTCTACTCCCTAATGCTTCTGTTTGCCTCATTATGAGCCCTAGAGCAGTGGGGTGGATGGACAGATGTTTGCACTGGCTATAGAGTGTGTGGATACCTAGCCCTTCAAAGGGGAGAATTGTAACCTTATCGGATTATTCTAATACAGATTCGTTTTCTAAAACTCTCCTAACATGAACATTCAAAACACAGCTAAGAAAGAAGAAATGAAGAGGAAGGAATGTGGAGTTTGACACTGGGGACGGGAGTCTGCTCTAGGACTAAAGATGCAGGTCAGCATGTGCTTTTCCCGGCAACTTAGATTAGGACCAAGGAGGCAGAACACCAGACAAGCTTACCTGGAGCTCCAGTGACTCAAATGTCTTTTTTCTTTTTGAGACAGAGACTCTCTATTATGTAGCTCTGGCTATCCTGGGTCTCCCTATATAGACCAGGCTGTCCTTGAACTCAGAGATCAGTCTGCCTTTACTTCCTGAGTATTAGGATTAGAGGTCTGCCATCATGTCAGGCTCTCAAATGTCTTTATGAAGATCCAGCACTATCAGGAACATCAGGGGTTTTAAGAGTTCACAGGCCTCATTTCTCAGTTGACATGAGTCATCTTAAAAGTTAGTTTCCAGGGCTGGAGAGATGGCTCAGTAGTTAAGGGCACTGGCTGCTCTTCCAGACAACCTGAGTTCAATTCTACACAACCACATGGCAGCTCACAACTGTCTGTAATTCCAGTTCCAGGACTCTGACACTTTCACACCAGTGAATATGAAATAAAGTTAAATAAACTATTGCAGTAAAAACAAACCAGGGCACTTTGTGGCATGTTTTCCACTAACAGCCCTGTGCAGTGACTTTGCCAGACCAGTGAAACAGGCAAGGAGAGGGAAAGGATAACCCTCCTCATACAGCTGTGCCATGGTCGCAGGAAGCTGACTACCTCCTCCAATAGCTCTGGCTGCTCCTGTCCTGGCAGCATCCCAGGACATCCTTCTGTAGGAGGTGATCTGGGAAAACCTCCTGTAGGGCTGCTCAGTCCGTCATTGAGCTTTATCAAGTGGGCTACTGTGAATTGTTTTAAATAAATGAGGACGGTCTTAGGAGAGGATTCACACAGACTCTCTTTTCTACCTTGGGGCAACCATGTTACTGGAAATGCAAACCTAGGTAATAGCAGAGGGAACATATGGAGAGAGAGAAAGAAGGTAAAGGGACTTAAGTGGCAACCTTGACTAGTCAGCTAAAAGTTTGCACAGGGGATGCTTGGGAAACAGAGGTAGTACTATTGGTAGAATACTTGCCTAGCGTATACGAAGTCCTAGTTTGATCCTCCTTAGCACCCCCAAAAGAACACACACAACCAGGGAACAAACCTTTTTCTAGGGCCACTGTCAAGAGGAGACTTTTAATACAAAGTCAATAGGCCAAGATGGTAAGAAGCCAGGGCACTGAGAAAAGGAATGCGGGGGGGGGGAGTGAGGAGGACACAGACTGCAACTCATCTCTACAGCTCTCCTGCCTTTTTCCAGTGACCCTCAGGAAGCAGGCAGAAAGCAACTGACAAATGAGCAAAGCAACAAGAGGTATAATGGTGGCACCTCACGGCTGGGAAGGAAACCACATGCCTGCCTGTGGTTTTTGCCTTCAACTTTCCCTGTCTTTCTTGTGAATATTAACGGCAAAAGTTTTGCAATAAGAGGAATAACTAAACTTCTCTTGATAGCTTTCTGCCTTTCTTTCTTCTGAGGTCCCTGAGTAACTAAGTCCTGTCAGGGGGTCAGGGGCCATCTCAAGCTCCTCTCTTGTGTCTCAAGGTCATTATCCTGTGGGAAACACACCTGTCTTGTCGAGCAAGAGCTTCCACTTTCTGAAGCTTCTGGGAGACAAGTCACCTGAGCTGCTGAATATGTGCCCAAGTCAATGATAGTGAATACTGATAAGTCTTCCATGCCATGGAACAGACTGTGAAGAACAAAGGCTTTCCTACATTAATGGTAACAACAATATCACATGGGAAGGGAATCACTCATTTAGGGTCAATGAGACTTCCTAAACAAATATACTAGAATATATTATAGACCTTGTGCAGGAAAGAAATGTGAAATTAATTTATAGATGAAGCTATGACAGGGACCACTAAGTGTTGGGTTGGTTAATTTGAGTCTTACTACTTCCACAAGGCAATCAGTTTCTGGCAGATGCAACTCCCTATGCCTAGTAAATTGGAAATCAGCAGGAGATGAGATGGATACAAACTATCTTGGCTAATAAATATATTTTTATGAGACTTTCACTACTTTTTAACTACTATGTGTGGTCACTTTTTCTCATAGATGTAAAAGGATTATCTGTAATTTGTTCACATTCACCATGCTGTATATCTGAAAAACATACCTATTTTACTTTTCTGTACTCAACCTGGAGGCAATATCACGAGAAGTCAAAATTTATTTATAAAAATTTATATCATAATCACCACTGGAAAATTAAAGTATACTTGTTTATTAATGCCATTAAACTATGTCTGAGGGCTAATGGACTATAAAAGTAGTTTTTTTTAATATAGAGAAAGATTCAGGGAACCACTTACTTATAATTTTTGTGATTCAGAAAAGAGAAATGATAAACCAACCATTGATGGAGGAGGGTCATCTGTCTTATGTGTTACTTTCATTGGTTAATAA
>LOJH01054574.1:0-12004 GCA_001685095.1 Ellobius talpinus
GCTGCTCACAGACCCCATTTAAGTGCTCGCCTTCCTGAAAGAACCAGAGCTTTTCATGCAACTAGCATGAACCAGGAAACCTTTTTAAAGGAGCTGAGTTTTTGCTGCCAATGCTGAGTCAGGAAGACCTCCCTTAAAGGAGCCAGGCACCCCTGCTCACTGTCAGCAAACAGAGACCATTTGAAAAAATAAAATGTGGCTGCCAAGAAGCTGCACTCAACTCTGTTATTTTCTGTCTAGAATTCCTTTCCAAGCTCTTGCAGGTTTTATATGAATGTAGTCAGCCTACATTGGCATGCCAATCTGTAAGTGGAGGCTGCTTGTTCCTTCTCAGCTGCCCAGACCTGAAATAATCACACAGAAACTATATTAATTAAGACACTGCTTGGCCAATCACTTAAGTGTATTGCTAGCTAGCTCTTATATCTTAAATTAACCCATCTTTATTAATCTCTGCATCACCACGAGGTCGTGGCCTACTGATAAGGTTCTGGCGGGTTCCTGTGGGCCTCTTTCTCCTTCAGCAGCTATACTATGTCTCTCTGACTCAGCTTTCTCTTTCTGTACATCTCTGTTTGAATTTTCCTCCTGGTTTTATTCTGTCATGCCATTGGCTGAAAGCAGCTTTTTTATTAACCAATGGAAATAAAGCATATTCATAGCCTACAGAGGGGATCCCACATCAGCGTCACACTCCTTTCATCCGAGTACTAAGTAGTCACATACCTTTAATCCCAGCACTAAAGGGATATATAAGACAGGAGGAGACAGAGGTTCAGAGCTCAGCCTGCAGTCTCCCAGGCTTGGTAGAGGTAAGACTTCCCTAGTGGGTTGGCTGCTTTGCTTTTCTGATCTTAGCTTGAACCTCAATATCTGTCTCTGGGTTTTTATTATTCATGCTATACTTTGGATATTACATGGCTGAAAGTGTTCCCAAAACCACAGACCTTAGAATCTAAGGTGGCATTCAGTCAGATACACTTTCTACTTATCTAAAGCTAAGATAAAACATTCAGCATCTTTTCTAAGCCATGTCTTTCCAGATGGTTCAGAATTACATTGAGCTTCCCCCTACCCCAACTCTCCCTCTGCCTCATGACCATGAGTGAAGACAGTATTACAAGTCACCAGGAAGAAGTCCCCACTGTGATGCCCTGTTCTCTGTGAGTAGAAGAATAAAATGATCCGAGCAAGCCCCTTTGTAGTATCAAGCCATCTCTCTGCTCCTGTCATCTCTACGTTCATGGGCTGAGTTTTGAACTCTGACTTCTGTCTACAGAGGAGATCCTTACCTTGTGATGCAAATGTTAATCCCAAAGATGGGAGAAAGACCATGATCCAGTTCATCACCGCCAAATTACCTAAAGTGAGCCTCTCTATTAGCGTACATGGGCCACCTTCCCCTAAGGCAGGGTTCCAGAGGGCAGCATTGGATGTGAAGCCGACAAGGCTTTTATAGAGCTTGGATGTAGGGTCTTGCAAGTCGGGGGAAACAGATAGGATAAAAGGAGCAGAACATAACAGGTGGTCAAAACATGGTCATCCCAACAAGTAGTCATAACAAGGTAGCCATGGGTGGTCGTATCACCTTTGGAAACAAAGCTAGGGTTGAAGATGAGTATAAACAACTTTCTGAAACAAAGACACGATTGCCTTTCCTTGAGTATTGGGCACAGAATCATTTGTAGCTAAGGTTACAGGTGAGATATAGCTCAATCCTTGAAAAACAGAAGTTTAACCACAAACAAGGAATGAACCTAGCTGGTCTTCCCTATAAGATGGCATTTAAGCTTAAGGTGGTTTAAGCAGGGGGGCTCTACAGAAACACATTTAGCAAATGTGACTGTGTCTATCATAAATGAAGATAAAGATGAAGATGCTATTGGCCATCTATCTCTCTGTGTTCCATATCCATAGATTCAACTGTCTTAGATTGAAATTTTTTAAAGTTCTGACTTGTATTGAACATATAGACTTCCTGTCCTTACTTCCTAAACATTATAGTTCAATATATTATAGAACTACTGCAGCTGATGTGAGGAATATGGAGATGCTTTAGAGTTTCCAGGAGGATGTGTGTAGTTATATAAGGACAGTAGAACACTTTATATAATTGGGGGGTTGGTCCTAGAAAGTCCCCATGAATAGCAGGGAGCGACTGTATTGCCCTTTCCTCCTTCCACTTCAGTTTTTGCTAAACAGACTAATGTGGAGATCTCTGGAATAGAACCTTGCAGCGTGTTTTCATGGTTTCTTTTTCATTTGCGAGAACCTGAGCATAATTCCAATGCACAGATCACTTGAAGATGAACCCAGCACAAGATGGTTTTCAGTACAGTGTTCAACCATGTAAATATTATCACCTTCCTATAACGTGACCACTAATTAATCTTTTACCCTACCTAGAACAGTTTTAGGTGAAACTTTTAGGTTAACTGTGAAAGAGGACACTGTCGATCTATTCCTCGGGATAGCAGGATGGATGCTTACAGTTCAGTGATTCAGCAATGGCCCCAGCCCCAAGAAGTGTCTCTGTGAGGAGAGCACCAAATGGGGCAGTTAAGGGGTGCTTGCAATGCTACGTAGTTTAATGGCAAGAAATAAAGTGTGCCAGCAGTCACGCTCACACTGCTGGCCTTGGGTCCTTAAGGAAAGTTTGACTCATACTCAGGTTTTAGTTTTCTAGCTCCCGAAAAGGTGGTTTTAATTTGTTTCGTTTTCCGAAGAACCAATATTTAAGTATTTGAAACTCAGCTCATCCAAAATGTAATAAGGGGGTCTTAGCATAAAATCAAGATGGGCCTGGCATCAGATTCCTACCTCTGCAACCATAGCAAGTCTGGTGGCTTCTTAGGAAGGAACTTGCCTGGGGGCAAAGCAGCTAAAGGAGCAGGTGCCAAGACAGCAGAGACTGGGTAGCATGAGATACTTTGGCAGAGCCATGGCTTTTGCTGCCACCTGGTCCATTTCCTTCCTCTCTCTCGGGCTCATCTATATGTGGCTATCTGTGTACCTGTGCAAGAAGCTTGAAGGGCAGATCTGTAAAGTTAATATTAGGTGGTATTTGAATGCACTGAGCAATGGAATTTAGAAAGGACCAGAACTTCCTCAATAGTACATGGAGGTCAGAGCCAGCAAATGGATGAACTCTTTTTTTTTTAAAAACTATTTATCTTTATTCTGTACATATTGGTCTTTTGCCTGCATGCATGTCTGTATGATGATGGCAGGTCTGGAACAGGAGTTACAGACAGTTTTGAGCTGCCATGTGGGTGCTGGGAATTGAACTCAGGTCCTCTGGAAGAACAGCCAGTGTTCTTAACCACAGAGCCATTTCTCCAGCCCTGTATGAACTCTTTTTATGGTAGACACAGACTGGTGGGGCACGGGACATACAGAGCCCTCAGAAGGCAGGACTGTTGATATTCCCCCAACACACACACACACACACACACACACATACACACACACACGTTACAAAAAGAGGTGGAAGTAAACTAAGATTAATAACTTGTCAAGGTCTCAGGAGGAAGGGATTAGAGTCTCCAGGCTGAGTCTAAATATATCCCCTCTTACCTCATTGTGGCTCCTTGGAAAAGTACAGAAATACAGAGAATGGTGGGGAGAGGGGTGGAAATTGCATGCCGTTCCATCACCAAAGGACTTACATTTGCCAACGAAGCTGGGCATGGCAGCGCATGCTCAAAATGCCAGCGACCGCACAGGCTGAATCAGGAAGACCACAAGTTCCAGGCAGCCTGGGCTACATGTTGAGTCTCTGATTTAAAGCAACAACAACAGCACTGTTTCATCTCAGAAATCACAGTAAAGTTTATAATGTCAGTAGTCTTTGTAGGATCCAAATAGAGCGATTGCTAATTATTTCTCTGACCTTTCTGCCCACCATTCCAGAGCAGTCCCACTAAAGCAGTCACAGGGCATTTGCTGGAGTTCCTGTAATCCACTCTTGGCTCTTAAGGAGTTAACCCATGTCTCCCAGACTCCCTCAGTGCCCACATACTGCTTAAGAAGTCTAGGCCATAAGCAGGGTAGTCTTAGCCATTTGACCCTGTAACACAATCCCTCTGAATTCCTACTGAAAATGATCCCAACCGCGTTGAGATGCCATATGGCAAACCCTAGGTATCACAAAAGCCTGATTTTAATTTCTGGCCAGCCAACAGACTCAGAGGATGAGAACCCTTCCAAGGCCTTGGAGCCCTTTCAGCTGTGGGTAACTGGATGGAACAGAAGCCTCTGGGTGGGAAGAATGGAAATGAGCCCACTCCAGAAGATGCCTAATACAGGGAATTCAAGCGGGGTTTAAACTATGGACAAAAGAAGGCTGAAGTCCCTGCCTGGACTTGTGACATCAGCCATTCCGCCAGGCAGACACCAGGAATGCAGATTAACTGCCTCTTATATGACCAAACTGAGAACATCGTGCTGTAATTCCCCCAATTTAAATCAACAAGGAAGGAAACTGGGTGGCGTCCTGCACTCTCAGGGCTGCCAAAGCCCCCCTTATGCAATTTAGGATGCTTTACCAGAGATAAACTTCTGACTGGCGTAGACTTTTTTTTTTTCAAACTGGGTAGGTCAGGCTTGACTGCATTCTTTGGGGGTCGGGAGTTTGCGATGTAATTTTCAATGTTGAGTTTTCATTCTGAAGACATCATGAAAATGATCTTACTTGCCACTAAAATAATATTTGTGGTGCTAATTGACACTGGAAAATTTTTGTTTGTAGCTTAAAATATTTTCTCACTGAAGAACCTGGGCAAAGTCTTGGGGGCATTATGAAAACATTTCCCTTGAAAAGTTTATAGTTCTTTAACTTAAGAAACTCTGGTGTGTGACATTTCTCTTTAAATCAAGAACTATAAGGATGCAACTATATTTGGAGGATATCTCAGTTGCTCCAGTCCAGAACCCCCGACCCCATCCCCAAGTGACCATACTACACTATGTCCCTTGGGTAGAAAGATACAGATGGATGGAAAGCAATGATATTCCTTTAAGGATAAATACAGTTCTTGGATGGGGGTACAAATCACTACAATAAGAAAAAAAGTCCTTTTTTCCAAAGACTTTATGGGGGATTGAAAGTAAGATAACTAGTCTAAGAGCTAGAAAATCACCCACAGGCACTGGACCGCAGGGCTGCCCTTAGTAAGAAGGGCTGGAGGGAGCAGCACAGGCTCGTTGGGACGGAAGGAGCAAAGGCTTTATGGAGAAGGTAGTTGAAAGGAAAGAACAGTTGGAAGTACTTGTAAGACAGGAAGAACAGCAGCTTCTTGGGAAGCAACGTGCAGTGTTCTCCTGTGACCTGCCAATAGAGGTATCCCGTGCAATGTTCAAGGAATAAAGATCTATGTTCTGGAAAACTGTTAACAGCGATGGCAAGTCACTTGTGCAGACCAGTGCATCTGAAGCCCTAACATGCATGGTAATCTGCTGGAAATATGGATAAATTGTTCATTTCCTGTTGCCACGACTGGCTACAACTTTGAGCAAGTCTCATAACCCCCTGAGCACCAGTGTCCTTATTTGTGATGTGGTAACTAACAGCATCACCTACCTGGTAACGTGGCTTAGAGATGAGACGCGTATCAAACATTCTCTCTTAGAAAGGACTCAGCATACATGAGCCACCGTCCCAGTTCTCCTATTGATTTTGTTGGATGATAGCCTAGAGGCTTACACACTGCAGCTGTAGAGACAGTCATATTGCTTGGGTTACGAAGGGATACAGGGTAATATTAAGCAGCTCTTCCCTTAGATTCACAGGTTTTTTTTAATTGTATTTGTCTTATCTTATGATTTATGCAAAATGACAATAAAGAAAGATACACATTCACTCAACAAATGCCGTTGAGTGTCCATATGCCGTGGTTGCTGTCCTTTAGAGACAGAGGTAAGGAGAGAACAGCACAACCCCTCCCCAGAGAGGATGGTAGAGTATATGATGATAAGTGCTATGGAGAAATAAGAATCTGGGGAAAGAGCAAAAGCTGTGAGAGTGGGTGGTTATTTTGGTCAAAGGAACTTCAACAATAAATACATTCTCATATTTTTGTCTCCTCAAAACTTGTTTATGCCCCCAAGCCAGACACCGCGTTATTGCCTTCCGTGTTCCCAGTGCGCAATGGTGTGTCAGGAACAAAGGAAATGCTTAATAAATATTTGGTGAATGAAAGAAAGGATGAATAATGAATGAACATTGAATTCCAGAATAAACCCAGATGTGAAGACAGACGCTCTGAGAGGTTTGATCTCCCCAAGATAAAACAGAAAGCAAGAGAGGACATCTAGGTCCCAGGAATGCTAGCTTCAAGCACAATGCCATCTGCACTGCTGTGTTCTGCGTGTCTGAAACATATTTGTTTTAATTTGTTTTAATACTGCCCCATCTGCTCCTCTTTCAGGGGGCTGACTAGACTTGGCTACTTGGATGGAATTCTAAAAGCTTGCTTTTCTAGTGTTTTTTTTGACTTGGTCTTCATGGAAAATATCACTGCTTACTCCTGAACAGTCAAAACACTCCACCAAGGTCTATCTAACAGTGGTGTATTTGCTCACCTAGTAAACCAGTTGTTCCGTCCCAAAGGAAATGTTTCAGAACATATTAATGAAACAGCCAGGAAAGAGTTCCAATTGAGATCTTTCAGGATTCTTTTAAGAAGGAAAAATAAATTTGGAA
Organism: Ellobius talpinus; assembly: GCA_001685095.1. Classification (NCBI taxonomy): domain Eukaryota; kingdom Metazoa; phylum Chordata; class Mammalia; order Rodentia; family Cricetidae; genus Ellobius; species Ellobius talpinus. The sequence continues at coordinate 6,704 of LOJH01054574.1, forward strand.
CACTTCTCAAACTTTTGACTCATGACAGCAACCCTACTGAAAATTACTGAATACCCTAAATATTTTTTATTTAAAAATTTGTAGGTGGGTTTTTACCTATTATTATCCATAATTCAGAAATTAAGACTATAATCTAAAAAATGCACTTACTAATTAATTTATACTTAAACTATAAGTACATTGCATGTTAACATGACATCTTTTAATGAAAAGCTCTCGCCTAAAAGCAAAAAGTAGGCAATGACGAGGAGGCATTGCTTTCCAACTACAGACCCCTCTCATGCCTCAGAGAAGAAGTCAGGTCCCCAGCTGCTTCTGCATTTGATTTGCTGTCATCTCCTTGTCATTTAGCCTTGGGAAAATTACACCAATGCTTATGAAAGAATGAGGTTTAAAAACTCAAGTGGTATCACGGTAAAAGTATTTTTTTTATTGTAAAAGTAGTTTTGATCTCATGGATTCAATGAAAATGACTTGGAGAATCTAGTGAATTACTGTGCCCATATGTTATAGGAAAGCTAGATATTAAAAAGTAATGGTAAAATACTATTTATTAATAATTAATCATAATATAATAATTGTTATTTTTTCTCACTATGTAGTCAGGCTGGACTAAGACTCATAAACCTGCCACAGCCTTCTGAGTGCTAGGATTACAGGTATGTCCAATCACACACAGCAAACACTGCGTGTCTTTGCTTTTGGTTTTTGGTTTTGAGACAGGGTTTCTCTACATAGCTCTGGTTATCCTGAAGCTCTATATACAGACTAGAATAGCCTTGAACTCATAGAGATCAGCCTGCCTCTGCTTCTGAGTGTCAGAATTAAAGCTGTGCAAAATCCATGCCTGGCTAAAAGTTGCATGTTGTGAGAGTGATAGCTGCATATTTAAAAGCAGACAAAAAGAAAAATGAAATTGTGCTTTAGGTTTTTGTTACAAGAATGTACAGGCCTGGCAGGAGGGCTCATCAGATAAAGGCAGCTGCCAAGCCTGATGAGCTGGGCTTGATACCCAGGACCCGTGATGGAAGGAGAGACCCAGCTCCTGCAAGTTGTCCTCTGACCACACAAGTGCCGTGGCAAGTGTGCCCCTCTACACACACATTCCGACACACACTTATACACATACCTATATAAAAACACAGTAATAAATAAGTAAATGGAATACAGAAATTCAACGTACTAATTTTCTAGAACACTAATTTTCTGAAGAGATGGCTACGTGTTAAGAGTTAGTTTCCCGGCACCTCTATCAAATGGATCTCTCTCTCTCTCTCACACACACACACAAATAAACAAACAAACAAACAAACAAACAAATAAATAAATAAAGTGATAAATCTCTTTTAGAACAAAATCACCAGACAGCATATTTAAAATGCTGATTTGGGTTCTCTTGGAAAAGTTTCTGCTCTGGTAAGTTTGGACTGAGACCTAGGAAGGTGTACCTTTTAACAAGTCCTTACTGCAGGGACCCCATCCGCAAGTAACAGTAACCCATGGTGAATTGTATGGGTGAATTCTGGGAGTGGGGCAGAAGCCTGGATATTTTACAAAGCTGAAATGTTGACGTGAGGAGAAATTTTAAGTTTTGAAGTAGAGGTAAATAACTGTCTTGAAGCAGAGTTAGAAACCGAGGAACAAGAGACCCTGCCGCTTTGTCTTCGCAGCACGTGTGCTCTCAAGCTCTGGTTATCTACCAGGGATGTGTGTTCCTGGCAGCATGGGGTTTTTCTGAGCTCGCCATCTCATTCTAAAGTTCTCTTAAAGTCACCCAAACATGGTTCTCTCATTCGGTGATGCGAAATTTGCTTTATGCTGTGAAACTGAAGTAGTAATCTTCTTTTCCTCAGAGAAGTGGTATTGAAATTTAGAAGAGTCCACCATGGCACCTGTAAATACACTAATCCACTCATATACTTATCCAAAGTCACGAAGCGTTGCACCCCAAGCCCTGAAAATAGCACTATGTTTATACTATAGGGTGCTCAATGTTTTAGTGGCCCCAGAGTTCCTCTAGTGAAGGGGATTGGTTTATACGCTTGTGCTGGCAGGATTAGCAGGTCTGAGTTGCATGGGACCTGAAGCTGGAGTCCACAGCACCATGGTTTCTTCCTTGGTCAATCGGTTTAGCTTAGAAGGCCTCTCATGGATGGGACTCACGCCAGTTATTGAAGATAATCTTGGATTAATATCATCTGTTTGTAAACGTCAGTCACATCTGCAAAGTACCTTCATGTCAGCTAGAAGATTAGATTCTGTTTCTGTTTTTAGTATTGGAAGTTGAACCCAGGCAGGCCTGTGGCATGCTGGGTAAATGCTGAAATACTAAGATACTGTAGTCACAGTTGAGTTTTTATTGAGTTATTTGGTATCATAGTCAAAACAGGTTGGTACATGAAATGAGCCATCCTAAGAAAAGATAAGCCTTCGCCGGATGAATGAGTGGCTGAAAGGACAGATGAATGACTGAGAGTTTTGGGGTTTTGGTTTTGGTAGGGAAACAACCTAGCAGGATCAATGGGCATGCACATAAATTTCTTGTGCCACAGAAAGGCTATTTTGATGTCTTTTGTTTCTTTATTTTTTAAGTAAGCATCTCATGTAGCCCAGGCTAGTTTCAAACTCACTAGTGTAGCTTAGTGTGACCTCGAATCCCGATCCTCTTTCTTCTACCTCCTCACTTGCTGGGACATTAGGCATGTGCCCTCATGCCTTGCGGTGTCTTTAGACATGTGCCCTCATGCCTTGCGGTGTCTTTAGGGAGGTACTCAGTGCCTTAGGCATTTATTCCAAATGGATGAAAAAGTCATATATTGCAATGCTGGTTCCTATTTAAATAGCTGAAAGATTTAGCAAAGAGCTCCACCAGGGTCAAGGGAATCTGGACCTCTTCCTGGAGTCTGCTAGAGACTTTCAGCTTGCGCCGATAACATTTCCCAGTGTAACTTCAGTTTATGATGCTTTCTGGTTTTATTCACATTCAGCTGGTAAAAGACATGGTAGTTTCTGAAGACACATCTGTGTTGACTTGAGGTTCTAGACTCTAAGGTCAAAGCCAATGTGCCAGGTGTGGGGGTACACACCTGGAATACCAGCACTCAGGTGTGGTGGTGCACACCTGGAATACAGCACTCAGGTGTGGTGATGCACACCTGGAATACCAGCACTCAGGTGTGGTGGTGCACACCTGGACTACTAGCACCCAGGTGTTGGTGGTTCATTTTTGTTTGTTTGTTTTACTTTTTTGGCTCTTTGGGGGACCACCACCCAGCTCCTAAATAAATCACACGTGGAGTCTTATTATTACATATGAATGCGTGGCCTTAGCTTGGCTTGTTTCTAACCAGCTTTTTGTTTTTTAACTTAAATTATTCCATCTATCTTTTTTTCTCCTCTGGGCTTTTACGATTCTCTATTTCTGCATACCTTTCTTTACTTCTGTGACTGGCTGTTTAACTGGGTGGCTCACCCCTGATGTCCTTCTCCTTCTGTCTTTGATCTCTTCCTCCTTGATCTTTTCTTTCTAGACTTCTCCTATTTATATTCTCTATGCCTTCCAGCCTTACCTATCCTTTCTCCTGCCTTGCTATTGGCCACCATTCAGCTCTTTATTAGGCCAATCAGGTGTTTTAGACAGGCAAAGTAACACATCTTCACAGAGTTAAAAAAATGCAACATAAAATAATACAACACATCTTTGCATTATTAAACAAGTGTTCCACAGTGTAAATAAATGTAACACATCTTAAATTAATATTCCACGACACTCAGGAGGCTGAGACAGGAGCATTACGAGAAGGAGGCCATACCTCAACAAACAAAATCAAAACTGGACATAATGGTAATACATCTGCAATCCTAGCACCTGGAGTTGGAGACAGAAGGATCATTGAGTTCAAGGCCAGTCTCAGCTACAAAGCAGGTTTGCAGCCAGCAAAGACTGCTTGACTTCTTGAATCCTACACAATTACTGTTGACACAATGAATGAACATTAGTGTGCGCTTAGACTCCAAGTCTGATAAGCTTCTTTCCTTGTGTTAATTGGCCAGATGTCTTCCTTGTTTTTTGTACAAAAGTAGAATTAATAAAGGGGGTTGAGATACCTAGGAAGGCACTTGCTTAGCGTGCATGAGGCCCCGGGTTTTCTGCCTAGGAGCAGATCTATAAAGTCAGGGTGATGGCACAGGAGGGAGATGGAGGCAGGAGAACAAGAAGTTCAAGGTCATCCTCAGCTATAGAGTGAGGTGGAGGCCAGCCTGGGCTACATGAGACCCTATTCCAAAAAATAATTTACATCATAACTAGTGAAAATAGACCTGAAAGCCAGGTATTTGGGCCGTAGAATCTTTCTTCTGGGTTCAGGTTTTAGTGAGTTTCAGCTACATTAAAGACCTTTGAGATACTGGGCCACCGTCTGTCAACAAAAATGGGAATTTCTTCCTATGGACATGTGGGATTATGGATAATAATAATGCTCTTCCCTTCCCCCCTTCTCTCCTTCCCTCTCTCTCTCCYTCCCCCCTTTAAGTAATAAATATACAATTCTATTCCAAAAAAAAGAATAAAACTGCAAGACCAATCACATAGCACTGCTGAGTTAACCAACTGTCACTCCCCCTTGCTAAGCACAAGATAGGCGTGGCTTCCCTCACACAATAGCCAAGAAATGTAGATAAGTAAAACAGAAACGTACACTCCTTCTCCTCCTGCCCCACATGCCACTCTCTGGATCTGCGTGTTTTCCCTGCTCTGGGCTTCGCAGTTGAATACTGAGACTTCCACGTGGCTGTTCGAGCATCGGCGTGTGCTACCTTATTTCACTCACTCTGGAGACAGAAAGGAAAAACCAACCCCAACTTTCAGTTTCTCCTCCTCCACTCACACAGCACAGAGCACTTGAGACACCAGAAATACAGTTTTCCCACACACATCAAACAAGTAAATGTTATTTTTTCCAGTAGCAGATACCAGGTAGATGTCGTAGACTCCAACTGACTTCTAACACTTGCTTTTTTGAGATAACACCAGGCGCAATGAGTCAAAAGTCATTCCCCGAGGCTGCCCTCTGTCCACTTTCCAGGCCAGTTATAAGCCCTAGGTTGTTCACTCACCCTGCCCCTGACAACTGGGGTTCCTGAAATACTTGCTCAAGTGGGTCACAGAGCTCAGGGAACACTTACACGTATTCGCTGGTCAGGTGTGCAGGGGACAGAGGATAGAGATGGGAGAAGGCCACTGTAGTGAATAGGGGAGCGCAGGCCTGCTTTTCGTCCCGCCCGGCTCCCACATGGCTAGCT
>LOJH01054575.1:0-12004 GCA_001685095.1 Ellobius talpinus
TTATTAACCAATGAAAGTAACACATAGACAGATGACCCTCCTCCATCAGACAAGGACAATAAAGATGTCTGTCCAGAAGACCTAATAGAACAAAAGAAACTCTGGAGGATCAAAACCAACAGTGCTTTATTACAACATTTGAGAGCAAGAAAACCAAGCCTGCTCATTTTATCCTTAAACTCACTGTGGAGAAAAGTGAGATGGTTTTTGCTAAGAAAGTCCACTGGACACAGAAGAGTCTATTTTCTGCTCATAAAAGAAAACTGAAAATAGGTAGAAAATTTCCCTTTATAAGACTCTTACAAGGCATAAATACTAATAATGTCACTATAAAGTTATGAGAATAAGAATATCTTCATTGGGAGATTGACTTCATAATAAAAAAATCACAAGGGTATACTAAAGTCATCGCAATTTCTAAGCATCAAATCTCAAAGAAAATGGATTTCTTTTAATGGACATTAGATTTTCTTTGATGAACAAAGCTGCTTTCAACAATGAATGTGTGTTTACGTCCAAATTTGAGTCAGTCTTAAATACAATTTAAACACTTTTTCAGTGACAAGTGCCTGAAGCATAGCCAGTAGAAGGAAGGGGAATGGGATATGGCTGAGAAATGGCTAAAATTGAAGAATCAATCTTTTCTTGGAAAAGGTAGAAACTAAACATGACAGCATGGAGCCCCAGTGTTTCCATGTTTCCATGTGCTGCACACAGATATTGTACTAGGGTGACAGTACAGACAGGTCACAGGCTCGGGAAATGTGGTAGAATTCTAAGCTTGCATTTTGTCAGAGTTAACTGAAAAAGGAGTTGCTTTCTAGGCCTTGGGTTGTGGTCAGAGTAGACAGATAGGAACCTGCTTAACACGCATGTAGACACACAATAAGCAAGTTTATTTTGGACCTACCCTACAGGATCATTTCATAACTAATGTAATCATAGAATACTAGGTATAAGAAGGGTTGTTAACTATTGAAGACAAATAAAAAATGTCTAAATTCTGATTCTGGCTTTCAAGGAACTTCAAATTCTTTCACTTAAATTGGTAGGTGTAGAACTGTATTGCAAATCCAAGAAATAGCATAAGTTTGGGCTTCCCAGAGTTCATAGGTGGATGCTGAACACTATGAAAGCCTAGAAGGGCTGATTGGAGAGATGAGCAGGTAATTTTAAAGGAGAAGAAGGCCCTTGAGTGCTCTAGGAGCCTCTCAGAGGCAACTTTTAGGATGGGGCCTGATGTTCACAGAGCATCTCTTGTTACAAGCCAAGGTCTGAGTGAGCAGAGTGCTTTAGGGTAAGTGTGTGATTTGAATGGTGCTACAGCATCATCTCCAACTCTAGAAATACTGAGATCTTTGGGTGTCATACAAGAGGTAGTAGTAAGCTAATGGACAGCTGTAAGCAAGTGCTCCCAAATAAATGATCATCTTACATCTAATAGAAGTCACTTTGTGTATAAGGAAAACTGACAGGACAGGAGTGGGAGAAGACACCGCTGGCCATGGAGTCTAGTGTAGAGTTCATGATTGTGAAGATGAGAAAGGAGGACCCAAATCAATGCATGAGCATTGAGGAGTGACTGGACATGAGGGGCCAAATCGTGGCATTTCAGTAGCAAAATATAAAAGAACTGTAAACCAATTACATAGGTGGGCAGTGAAGGCTAACTTAACTCTCTAAACTGGAGTCGGGAGGTTGGTATTGCTAAGAATAGAGCCAGAATACAAAACAAGACAAATATGTTTGGTGAGCTAGAAAAGATTATTAGTTTGTCTGAGAACAAGTGAATTTTGAAGACCTTAAAGGATACAGATAGCTGCATTAACAGCAGCAGAAGAATGCCAGCTCTCTCTACCACCGAATTTGCAAGCTCAGAACTATATTTGAGTGTTTAAATTACTGAGAAAACTCTTCAGCTCTTTCAGTTGCTAAATTTGAACAATGCCATAGGCAAAACTGGCCTTACCTATTTTGTTTCTAGGCTCTACTAGACTAAAATGGAAGTTGTCAGCAAATGCACAGTGAGGGTGAACGGCACCATGTGAGGAAGTTGTGATGCTGTGCCTTTTAACTGTAGACTTTGTCCAGCAGGATCCAGGGACTGGATGCCAGCACACCTGCCATCAGAGTTACCAGGACCTTTTTCCTTCACCACAGGCAAAATTCTATAGTAGAACACAGGAGTGAACTACACGGGAGAATAGTCAGGTCTGCAACCAGAAATTAACATTTCTTTCTCTTTACAGTAAGTTAACTCCCTGGGGGGAAAACTCAGGCATTTCCTTCAGAAAATGAACATAGGAGTCTGTGGGCCCATAGCCAAGCAGAGAGGTATTCTTGGGTTCTGACAGGGAACCCTGGAATTAAAGATGTTCCACAACGATTTATCTTGTTTCCATCATCCACCAGCTCCCTCTTATTCTTGATGGTAGTATGTATTTTCCCTGAAAATCTGTATAAAACGTGGCACATGTTTCAGAAATTGGAAAAATCAAGAGAACATCTTTGGCTGTTTGGATGCATAAGCATTTTTATTTGGGTCTCTTAGCCTGTTCTGACCTAAATTATAACAGTTCGTGTATATGTCTTTTTGTCCCCTTTAAGAAAAGACAAGCTTGATTTATCCCAATGCTTTGCTTATAGATAATGACCATTAAGCATCATTAGAAAGGTGAGGCAAGGGAAGAGGTACTCCTTTATCCATGGAGAATATGCTCTTCTCAGAAGTATTCAAGTAGGATATCTCAGAAACAGGCAACCTCTGACCTCCCACACACTCATGCACAGGCCTTTTGTTCTCTGCTAAGCTCATTGACAAGATGTCTCTGCTTGTAGCTGTTGGCCTGAAGGTGAAGCCAAATACAAACCTATATATTATTTTTGTTGTTATAATGTTGTAAAAATAAAATTTCTGATTTCATTCTTTAAAAACTATACAACTTTTCAATTATTTAAATATATTATCAAAAGAAATCTGTATCTGGTAAAGACTAAGTCTAGTTCTTGTAATTCAAATACTTTATTCATTGCAGCAAATGTTACGGAACTATCTAAAACTTCTTTTACATGTAAAGAAACCATGGACAAAGAAAGAGCAGAGCATGAATGCAGTCTCTGCCCTTCCTCTCTTCCCCATCCCACTTTTTCTTTTCCCCTTCCTTCCTCCACCTCTAGGACAAAGGAAACAAAGTTTGCATTTAAAAACATAATTCAGTTTAACACAACCACCCTCAAAGCAAGAGTGCACCCCGTGGAGCTTCTTGAATATGAAACAGAGAGGTGAGAGGAAGAAAAAAAAAAGAACCTTCCACAAAGTTAGCACAGAAACTAGCTCAGTTAGAATTTTCACTAACATGGTGTGCAGACTGGCCGTGGGTGCCTCTCCTCACACATGCCTCATTCTCGCTTCCACATCCAGCAGGGGCTCAAGCACAGTTACCTCCAGCTCTACAGGGTTCAGGGCATCCTCCCTTTACCCAGGAGAATTGAGACTCATTTTCAGAAACGCTTCCCCATCTCCCACATTGCATCTACATGAGAGGAGAACAATTTACACCAGCATGTCCTAGGCTGCTTCATATATACGCCATCGCCAGATGTGAGAGAAAACTCCCCCATAAGTTAGACCTTATGTTTCTAAAGGTATCAGATGTAAAGTCAGCATGACATCCTGCATACTGAATTAGCAGAATGTGTGCAAAAACCTGCTTTGTGAGCTAGCAGGTGTGAGGCTCAGTAGGCTAGGACAATGGTGAAGAGACACCAGTTGTGGTGGGAAGAATTCGCACATGGATCCCGAGAGGCTGACCTATACATACACAGCCCATGAAAGTTCTTCCCCGGAAAGTGGCGGGAACACATGAACATGCAGATGAGGCGAGGTTAAAGATGTAATTAAGATGATCAGTAAGCTGGTCTTGAGATCATCAGAAAGGATCTTTTGAATGGTCCTGATTTAAGAGACCTTCTTAAAGAGACCCTCTTGCTGATCTCAAAGAAGTAACTGTTCTCTTGTGAGGCCATGCGTGGGAGAGGCTGGGGTGCTATAGAGCAGAACAGGCTCTATAGAGTGCCTGTTAGGAAGAGTGCCTGCCTGACAGCTGGCAAGGAAAACAGTGCCTCATTTAGAAAGGTAAAAGTCTAACAACCACTGCTTTAGACTGGAAGGGGACTTCAGGCCTCAGATGAGACCACAGGTCCAGATGACAACTTGTTTCTGACCTTGTGGGCTTCCCAGAAGAAAACTCAGCTGATCCATGCTTAGACAGCCAACTACAAAGGGGAGATGATAAACCTCTATGTTGTGGTGAGCATTACACAGAAATAGCACACTAATATGGGACACCTGCTTCCTGAGCACAGATGCCGGAATATGAGCGTTTATATCAACAGCAGGCAAAAACCAAAGCAAGAGCACAGATCTTTGTGACCTTCAAGAAGTGGAGTTCCAGGGATGTTTCCCTCACACAAGCTTTACGAATAGGTTCATACATAATAAAGTGCATCGCTTTATATCAGCCTTCAATGACATTCTCCAAACCACAACTCAGCAAAGACTTAAGAAGTGTGCTGGCTTCTGCCCTAACTGACTGTGCCCTTTGCTCAGTACTGGGTGTACTATGTTTCTTTCTACACTTCTGACATGAAGAAAATAAAATAACAATAGCAAAACCCACATTGAAAATTAAAGAATTTCAACTTTAGTAAATTTATTTAGATCTTTTGAACAGGCTATATAAGAATACATAAAATATATACAAATGTTAATGAGCACTACCTGTTTCCCAGACCTTAGAAACCACATCATTGATTGGGTACATCAGGTTCCAATTTGTCTTAAAAACCACAAAGGGAAAGAAGTGTTCTGTCCAAATTGTGATAAGATTTGAAAAAAAATGAACGTTATTGCACCATAATGTTTGAAATGGACACATCTTTTACCTTCCAAAGAAGAAAGCTAACTTTTCATCAAATGGTGAAAAATATTCATACTTAAAAAACTAGATTGTTTTCTAAATACATCCTAAATGTTTAGTCATTATACTTTTCCCTTAGCATTTTTGATATTAGCATACTTAACACCAATATTGATTTAGAAAAGTTAAAATGCACTATATGTGCTATCTGTTGGGTATCATGATAGTCATATGTGGTTTAAGTGAGAAGTGCTAGTACATGTAATGAACATGTATGGACGGAACAACTGAGAGGATCTTTGTTCTCTGACTCATTACACTCAAGTTAAATAAACTAGAAGATTTTCAATATGTGTGTTTTAATTTTATATAAGCAATATCTGTTTTCCAAAATTATTTATAAATTGCACATCTGAAAATTAAAGAAAAGAAGATTTGATTGTTCAGTTTAGTAGAGCATCATTGAGTGATGAAAAACTACCTTCTTCTCTGTTGCCCTGTCATACTATAAATTTGTAAGATCATGCTATAGACTTCTGGATGGGAATACTTTTTCTCCCACTGGGAAGACTTTTAGATAATGCCCTGAATTCTTATAACACTTTTAATTTTGATAGTAAATCAGTAAGGGTAATAAAAATCTGTATATTGTTTAGGTTAAAAAGGGAAATTTTGCCAGGATGTTTTTTTCTCTTTATTTTTATTAAAATTGTTTAAAATAAGACTAAAGCCCACCTGACGATGGCTATAAAACATACTCCAGGAATAAAGTGGAGATGAACAGACTGAACTCAGTGTACATGGAATAAAGTAGCAATACAAATAATTCAGCAGTTTTTAATTGCTAAGGTGGCACTTGTAATATTTTAAAACTTGCATATACTCTTGTCTTTCAAAAGAAAATAAATTACTTTTATGAATGCATCAAGAGAAAAGAGAATGCTCATTTGAAAAAGTTTCAAGATTAGCACTATTTCTTAATATTGTGTCAACAAGAAAACATGCCATAAGAAGAAGAACTAAATGGTTAGCTGGAAAAGTGATATCCTCACAATTCTAGATTTAGTAAATTCTGTGACTGAGAATTTACTTAAATTTTAGGTTAGTCAAGTCATCCTGCAATAAAAAAATAAATGAAAAATAATCTTTTTTTGTAATGGAGTTTCTTGAGAAAAGAGGTACTCATTAAATATTGTAACAACAACAAAAAAAATCTTGCCACTGTCAATCAACCTCTCCGTTACTTACTGCTTGAGAATACTGTGATTTCATGCACCCTGGTTCCTCCCAAGAATCCTCAAAACTCTGGGAGCACACATCAGGCAAGTCACCAAATAGCTTTAGATGATTTTTAATTGTGCCAAAGACTGACATATGATGAGCTTCTCGAATAAGGGTTTAAATTTTTGTCCGCTTTAAAATGCTCTATTATTTAACAGGAATGTGTAGCATTCACACACACAGACTCATCTCACCACATGTGCTAGCCTGCTCGTCATGTCAGAAAGAGACAACATCCACACACTACAGCCTCTTTGATTAGCAACTGATTCCCAGGGTCCTGCTGGGATGATTTGGTATGCAGTGCACTCCATTCAACTTTAAATGACAATGACAAAAGCAAATCACCATTTCTAATCACCTCACCTTCAAAACATGCACTAAGGACCAATGTTTAGAGCATCTTGGTTTGGAATATTCAACTTAAGAACTGACATCTGCTCAGAACTGCTCTTCAGGAATCTTCCTGGTTAGAGCTGGAAGAGACAGCAGTGCCAATTTTTGGTGGTGGTGGCACTGGCCAAAGACTTGAACTTGGCCTCAAATAATTTCTCTTATTGTCACCTATTAAAAAACAAATACTTAGTAGCAGGGCCCAATTCAAACATACTTTCTAACATCAAGTAATATGAAAAGGGAAACAATGGGTAACTCTAAAGGTTATTTTAAAAGAACACTACAAAAAAGTGAGCAAATTAGCCTTGATTAAGCCAAATTTCAAAAAACAAAACCCAAACAAAAATAAAAAAGTACTTCACCTTTCTATCATGTAAAACTTGTCTTCCAAATGATTAAATCGTGGGTCCCGCCCTAGAAGAGTTCTTGTATGGAAGTGGAAGTAGATGTTAATTTCACACAGGCTTCGGGAATGAGTCCGTATGAGTGAGCATTGTATAGCAGGCAGGAAAGGGAACAAGAGCTCACAGAAGCTGCCTACAATGAAGATAAGTATTATTCTGCTGGAACCTAGAGACAGCTTTAGTTAGGGACAGAAATGTGAGGGAGGGAGGACCTGACCGTGGTCCTGAAAGATCACAGCCTATTTCCAGAAAGACACAACACACCCTTATCTGCATGAATATTTTTTTCCATTCCAACCAAAGAAGTCAGATATTCAATACTGTTTGTCTTCACAAAACTCTGAAACTTCCTCTGTGGTTGAGCCAGCCTTTATAATATCCAACTCCTCCTTCTTCAATAGAATTTCCTCGAGTGTCGTGGAAATTTTAGATTTAAGAGGCGAGATTTTGACAAACTCCCAACACTCAGAGAGCCTCCGGACAGCTCACACCTGACCTGGCGGATTACTCAGGATTTCTTAAACTCAAATGGGAAGTCATAGGCGTCTGGAAAACCTCCGAACTCTAATCCGGGCAGCCTTGGAACTCCAGAAAAAAATTAAGCACACAACATCTCCCCCTGTACCAAGCTCCTCAAGGCACCACACAAGTCCCACCGCGAACCCCTTGTCGATCATTTTTCAGACCTGTGTTCCAAATCTAGGAAACCAGGGAAACCATCTACAACAATATTAAGTGCTTTTATGATTTGTGTTGTGTGGGGAGAGGGGTCTTGTTTTGTCTTGTTTTATTTCCTCCTCTGAAAAATACTCTGGCAAGTAAAGAAGGCAAATTACTGTTCGGATGGAATCGGAGAAGCGGGAGCAAAAGTCCAAGAGAAAAACCATCCTAGGGAAATGTGCAATTCCGGCAAGCCCTACTTACGTGTTCCGTCGAAACGGGTGGCGATGGTGTCCAGGAAGGTGTTCTGAGGAGCCAGCAATCCTTTCATAACAGGCATTTTTCCAGCTCTGTGTAAGATTCCCCATCAAAGTTTGTCCAGAAGGATGGCTCTGAAGGAAAGTACCAGGCTGGGAGAAGTCACCGAGAGCGTGATGACGGCAGGGGCGGGGGGCCAGGCATGCAGAGGATTGGGCCAGGCAAGGAAGAGGGGAGGATGGCAGCAGCTACTCCCCAGCCGTGGAGCAGTGGCCAGAGCAGCCCGTGATCTGCCTCCTTCCAGGCTTGGTCCCTTCCTTCTCCTGCAGCGATACCCCCCAGACACCCCCAGGGTCTCTCCGTAGACCCTGAAAAAGCCCACAGTGGCCCTGGGCACCGCACCCTGACGTAAGCTCTAGGGTCGTGGAGGAAGGCGCCCCACCTGGGGAAACTGCAACCTCAAGTACCCCAGGGACGCTGAGAAACAGAGAAATGCTAGCCAGCCCAACTCCCGCCCCTCTGGAGCCGGGAACAAAGACCCTTTGTTGCTCTCCCTGGAGACTGGAGTCCCGTGGGTGTGGTGTCCTGTAGTTAAGGAGATAGGTCACTGCAGGTAACACGCCTCCGCCTAGAACTTGGGAGGAGGAGGCCCCCACGGTAGTGTCCTAGGTAGCAAAGGTAGCCTGGGTCTTAAGAGGGAGGTGTCCCCCTTCCGGTGCACCTGCCATCCCCAGCTCCAAGTCAGCTGGGTGCCTACTACCCCTGGACACCAGAGTCTGCCCAGTCCTGGAAAACAGACTCAAGCCTGTGGTTTTGCGACCTCTCCTTCCTTATTCAGCTCTAAAAGGGAATTCAGGCACCCTCCCCTTACCAAATTCTCCTTGCTCTATCCAACCCGCCCAAACTAAATGTGGGGGGGCTCTTAAATCTGCAGTGGTTTCCCAGTCTTCCATGAACACTCTACTTCCAGAGTGTTTCCAGAAAAGTTTTGCTATTTTTATTGATATGCAAAATACATGGAAGTAGCAGAGGAGCGTTTTCCGTGTAAAAACAGCTTCAACACGACGCCCACCCCCACCCCCGCAACGGCTCTAAGCTCCCCCTCACACCCCACCCCTCCACTGGCTTGGTTCCAGAAATTGCAGGTGTCTCAAGAAACTAAAGCGGTCCCTCTGCCTTTTTCCCCTGGGCTCACGAGGGGACTCCCTCTCCACCTACATTATGCTAAGGAAAGCCACCCAAACCTGGGGTGCATCCCTGCGGGAAGGCAAAGGGACGTGCAAGCCCAGGCTCCACTGAAACCCTGGCAAGAAGGAAAGGGAAAGCCCAGAGGAGAACAAACAGAAGCGCAGGTGCTACTGCACCAGGAAGGGAAGGAGGGAAACGCGAACAGGTGTCTGAGCGCTGCAGGGACCGCTGGGTCCCCGCCTCCAGGATTCGGGCGTGGCAGCAGGTGCGAGCGGGCCCAAAACATCTGGCAGAGGCTCTTTGCTTGAATCCACGGGGATTATAGGGTGAAGAGGGATTCTAGGGGTTTCCTAGCTGTGGTCCTTTGGTTCCGTGGGGGGGGGGTAGAGAAAGGAGGCGGCTCCTTGTTCCCGCCCCTAGTCCTCCTTCTTTGTGATGCACTTCCTGCCACCGAGGATTCCCTTTGTGTTGAGATTCCAGATCCGCCCGCCACACGCGGGGGCGGGAGGACCCGGGATTCCTGGTGGGTGGCCCCCTCGTGAGGCACAGGCTGTGTCCTTTTTTCTTCGGGTTACGGCTGCTGGGCAGCGGTTCCCCCTCCCTTCCCCACTCTACAGCTTGGCCAAGGCTTCTGTCTGGAGCTAGTTGTTCCTTGTAGGGAAACCCCTACGCCCCCCCATCCACCCATGCAGCTAAGCTCTGTTGGCTCCCTCTTGGGCGGAGACAGGCAAGAGAAATGGGGGAGTGGGAAGTGGCGTGACGCTCAGCATGAAACTGATGTTTAAGCCACTGTTCAGATTCATAATTATTTACACTATAAGTGTGTCTGAGTGTCAAAAACAAAGCAAAACAAAAAACCAGACCTGCTTCCTCTTTAATCTGGCCTCATTTGCTAGAAAGAAGCCATACAGGGGTTTAATAACGGAAACCCAAAAGGCAGTTTGGGTTCCTTGTCAAAAGAAGTCAACCATTTTATATTTCATATTTTAATCTTTTTCTCCGGTGCCCAGAACAAGCCAAATCTAGTGCTAGGCACAACACCCATGTCCTAAATTCACTTTGGATCCTTGCCCCCCACAAACCTGTACTTGTTAGGTGGACCATACAGCATCGTTTCCTTTTTCCATCTGGATGTCTTTCTTATGACGATATACATGATCACTTTGACCTGAAGTTCCAGGATCTCTAGACTCCACTCAAAGACCCTGCCCACTGACTGTAGCACCAGAGACCAAAGTGCACCATTAGAATGTGGCCACATTGGGAGTTTAATCACTCTTAATCTTCGGAATTGTATTTTGTCACCTTCAGATCTAAGACAAGACTGAAATGCATCCCTAGAGGCAGGTGGTTTCTTTTTTTTGTTTTTTGTTGTTGTTTGTTTGGTTGTTTTTTGGGGGGTCATCTGTCCTAAGCCTTATTTTTTTTCTTAAAAAAGATGGAACAAAAGAACACCAACTCATTTTATTGCAAATCCTTCTCCACTGCAGGGACTATTTCTCTGTGGCCTAAACAATGCTATATTATAGCCCCATAATATAGACAACCTAAAGCCCTTATGGAGAGGTCATATTTATAGATGGATCATATTTTGGACTCCAAAATGTAGATAAGGCACAAAATTCCTGCAACCAGAGCACTAGATATGTTAAACTGTGGAAGGCTCTAGGTAAAATTTACATGAGCAAAACTCACCAGTTGACTCACAGACAGTGCCCCCAAATGCCTCTGAATTCACGTACAAATCATATTTTGCAGTATCTTGGAAGCTGAGTTTCTTGCAAGAAACCTTCTGCCCACCAAGTTGCCTGCAGGGATCCAACTTTACTCACTGTCAAGGCACAGTAGGCTGCTTCTTGGTGACACAGCTGCATGGGTCCTCTCTTTGGTTCACTGAGGTGGACATGGGTAAAGTGGTTTCTGGGATCTGTTGTGTGTTCTATGTCTCTCCAAATAAAGTCATACAGTGTTTCCTTTCCAATAATATATTGTCTGGGGCTTTAGCCTGTGTTATGATGCCACTGAGAAGGGATGGCTCTGAAAATACCCTCAGAGCAAGCCAAAGCCAGTCAAGTTGAAAATAAAGATTGACCTGCACAAACTCCTAATACAAAGTTGTTCAAATAAAACACTACTGACTCTTGCACTGAGTGGCTGTGCACTTAAAAGAGTGAATTTAGAGTCAACCAGCTTATAATTTCCAATTTCTGACTTCAAACAGCTACAAACAATAGCTACAAACAAGATTCATGACATGGACAGTGGCCAGCTCTCCTGCCTAATTAAAATTTTGAAAAATTCATAATAACTATGTGTCATTCCATATTGAAATAAATTTTAGATCACTCACGCTAAACAAGATAATTAAAGATCACCTAGAGATGTTTAACATGGTCATGGAAAGTTCTTTGACTTGAGATCACTGTTGGAGACCTGACTTCCATCACTGGACAAATAGTTCCTAAAACCCGTATTTGTACTCATCTGAGTGCTTCAAATGAAAATGAGGAGGCATTTATAGCCTCTTATCCACTGTTGTGCTCTGCTTTGTACTTTCTACATCGTTAAGGTGGTAAGATGATGATGCTGCAGTAGCAAACAAAGATCCATTCAAATTTAACTAACTAGTACAATCCAGTGTCCAGAGTAGGAAAAACTCATGACGATCTCCTGCTTAAACAGAAGTCTCCATTACTGTCATTAAACAAACAAATACCAAAAAAACTGAAACACCTGTTCTTCTGATTCTACCAAGCAATTGTCTGTGTCACTTCTTTGAAGGGCTCTTTGATGAATATCTCTGAAGAAGAGAGAAAGGTATAAGGAGAGAAAGAGAGAGAGAGAAAAGAAGGAAGGAAAGAAAGAAAGAAGAAAGAAAGAAAGAAAGAAAGAAAGAAA
>LOJH01054580.1:0-12003 GCA_001685095.1 Ellobius talpinus
AAATCAAAACAACTCTGAGATTCCATCTTACACCTATAAGAATGGCCAAGATCAGAGCTTCTTAATACGCAAGGGGAATGCATCCAGCAAGCAAACCCAACTTGTTTTCCTTATCCCAAGGTGCCTCTTACTCCCTAAGGGGTCTCTGCTAATCCCTTTGCCTGTCCTCTGACAATTTGTTATGCCAAACCTTATTTCCACTGGTTCTAAAGTAGCTGAGGCCCATAATGGTGCTCATTTCTTCTCCAGTCTTTGGTCTTGGAGCCAAGGCACAGTGAGTTGTTCAGTGGACATTCACCAAGCATGGTGTGAGTTGGCCGTCTGGAGACACTGGAACTGGCAGCTAGGCCTCAGAGCTGAGGAACAAGCCTCAAGAAAGACTTGGTGAGGATATTTCCCTGAGGGCTCATTAGGAGCTTTTCTACGGTTTCCATCATCTCCTCCCCTTGATACAAGTGGAAAGTTGGGGACATCATAGGACCGGGAGACTGGCTTAGCACTGTGGCCTCTCCCCTATCTAGCCCCCCCAGAAGCGTGAGGGGGTTCCAGGAGAATTCCATCAAGGGGGTGGGGCTTGGGCTGCTGAAGAGTGAAGAATGGCATAGCTATCAAAAACGCGTTCCTGACTGGGCATCCGCGGGGGTAGCAGTCTTGTAGTTCCCTTCAGGCTGCATATGCTAGCAAAGCAAGGGGCATGGCAGGGGGCTGGGCTATGGCCACTGTAGCAGGCCCCACAGGCTGCACATTTTTCCTGCCATCAAGGAGCCACCTGGGAAGAGAGCATGGTTGAGTTGTGTTTCCTTATTCCACCCACAGAGACTGGCTGAGTGGGGGACCCTAGGAGCAAAGATCTTTGGGGATACCCTGGAAGGGAGGATGAAAGTGTATAGTGGAGGGGTGTGTGTGTGTGTGTGTGTGTGTGTGTGTGTGTCTTCCCTATTGAATTAAGGCTCTGCAGTGAATCGGGTGAGACCCAGCCCCCAATTACTATGGATCCATCTCACCTTCTTTAAAGGACCTCCAGCAGCCCCTGCCTCCTCGAGGCTCCTCCCAGGCCAGGCCTGCCTAGCAGTGAGAACAAAGAAGACTAGGCTATGGGGTTCACTGTTATACTCGGAGGTCAGGCCTGTGAGTGAGGCACTGAGCGTTCTGAGGTGAGGCGCACACTCTGAGCTATGGCCCTGAACCTCCTCAGGTTGCACCATTGAGTGAGCCATAGCACACTTAGTTTCCCACCTGAGGACCTAATTTGCCTCTTCCTGGCCACCTTAGGGCCTGGGCCAGAACCCAGGAGGCTCCATGGGGATTCCCAATACAAGAACTTTTTGAGATTTGGTGCTGAGGATGTAGGAATCAGAGGCTGGCACAGCAACCAACCTTACAACAGAGAGGGGTGACTGCTGTAGAGCCACCTCGGGGCCGCATTCCCAGGCAGAGGAGTTTTCTGAGTGTGAGGAAGGACAGGCCTGGGGGAGGGAGTTCTGGAGACCCGAGTTCAAGCGCCACTCTACGGAAGCACCTTGGTGCCTGCAGTTTAGGGACAGCACCTCGCTCGTAGGGAGGCAGAGCTCGGGGCCAGATCGGCTACCACAGTTCACTGGTTCTCTGACTTAGCAAGTGCCCTAACCTCTCTGATTATTCTTCATAAAACTGAGGACACATTCATTGCTTTTCCTGGAAACACGTAGTTAAGTAGAAAAAGAGAGATTTCTCTCAACTGTGTGAACAGAGGCAATTGATTCAACTGCTTTCTTAAGGTTCCTTCCTGTTTCCTGTTTCCATGATTTAAAAACAAAGCAAAACAAAACAGAAAGCTCTTCGAAACTGACACTGGGAGCCAAGTCAGCTCTTGCACACTATTTCCCCTCCAGCCCCGCCCACCAGCTAACACTAAGCTTATGCTGCCGTCTGGTGTCCATTACTGCTAATGCACGCACTGCTGGTGGCCTATTGAGGCTTCAGATTTAGAATCAATACTTCATTCACATCTCTTCATTCATTCATACCTCACACTGTTATTGATTGTTCCATGCTGGCCAGCAACTGCACTGTGCACAGTGACATTAAAGATGAAGAACACGGACATGCTAGCTTTTATGAGGCCACACTCTTGGAGGAGAAATATAGACTTAAAAAAATATAATTTTATTTTTACGTGTCTGTATGTGTGTGTGTAAGTACATTTATATGCTAAAGAATCTCGCTGACCCACGTAGGTTGTTTTAATAGGAAAACAAATGTAAAGGTCAATTTAATGCTGTGTTGAGCTGCGCTTGGCTTGAGGGAGGCAGTGAGATATCAAGAAGATGATCTTGGCAAGAACATGTTTAGGTTTTTTGTTTGTTTGTTTGTTTGTTTGTTGTTGTTTGGTTTTTCGAGACAGAGTTTCTCCGTGTAGCCCTGGCTGTCCTGGAACTAACTCGGTAGACCAGGATGGCCTCCAACTCAGAGATCCCCTTGCCTTTGCCTCTGGAGTGCCAGGATTCAAGGTGTGTGCCACCATGCCAGGCTAGAACATGCTTCTTTAAGGCTTCATTTAAGAAAATACATTGTATTATCTGTTATACCCCAAGATCAATTATTTTAGAATTATTTTGAACATTAGCACACAAATTGATAGATGTCTTTATGGACTTTTCATATATGTTTATGTCATTGTATGCTATTTGTCTCCTTCCCAAATGCCCCTCTTCTGTTCACCTGTCCACCCCTTGCTGATGCCTTCCTTTCCCCGGATCGTTGTTGCCCCCTCTGCTTTTGTGTCACTTGTATTCCATTATTCCCCTTTCCTCTTCTCTCCTCCCTTAATATCTCTTCTTCTCCCCCAGTCTCCTATGGGACCCTCACACATATGGGGGGTAGATTTAAAACTATGTGCCACATATGAGGCGAAACAAAGCATTTGACTTTCTGAGCCTGGCTTGTCTCACTTAATGCAATGCTCTTCAGGTCCTATACATTCTCCTGTGACATGATTTCATTCTTCATGTCTGCATAAAATTCTCCTATGTTGCCAGGTGGCAGTGGTGCACTCCTTTAATCCCATCACTCAGGAGACAGTGGCAGGTGGATCTTTGAGTTCAAGTTGAGTCAGCTTGGTCTACAGAATTAGTTGCAGGACAACCAGAGCTGTTAAACAGAGAAACTGTCTCAAAAAAAATTACTATGTATATGTACTATGCTTTCTTTTTCCATTCATATGTTGCTGGTAATTTAGACTGTTCTATCTTCTGGCTATTGTGAATTATGCAGCAATAAACATGGTTGTTCAAGTGCCTCCAGGATAACCACTGAGAGTCCTTTGGGCACATACCCAGGAGTGTGCTGGATCATTTCATAGTCTTATATTCAGTGCATCGAGGAACCTCCATATTCACACCGGCTCGCTCTCCCATATAAAGGTTCTTCTCTCTCCACATCCTTTCTAGCATTTGAAAACATTTGTTTTTATTTTCTATGTATGAATGTTTACCCGCTTGTGTATGTGCACTGTGTGTATGCCTAGTACCCATGGAGGCTAGAAGAGGGTGTCCCATCCCCTGAAACTGGAGTTACACATGGTTGAGAGCTGCCATGTTGATATCTGGACTTCTGCAAGAACAGCAAGTGTTCTTACCACTGAGCCATCTCTCTAACCCCAGCATTTGTTTCGTGATAGCCGCTCTAACTAGGTTGAGAGGAGATCTCAAAGCAATTTTAACTTGCACTTTCTTAATGGCTAAAGATGTTGGATACTTGTTAAAATATTTGTTGGTCATTTGTATTTCTTGTTTTGAGAATTGACTATTCAGTTCATTAGCACATGCATTACCTGGGGGAATTTGAGGCTTTTGGTGTTTAATTTTCACATTTCTTTAGACATTCTAGACATCGATATGCAGTTGATATACTGTTTGATATACAGTTGGCAAAGATGTCCTCCCAGTCTGTAGGTTGTCTTTTCAGACTCTGGGGATTGTTTCTTAATTTCATACAACCCAATTTGTCAGTTATTGTGTCCTGTGCTATTGGCACCCTTTTAAGTAAGTCAATGCCTAAGCCTGTGTCTTGGTGTTTTATCTATGCTTATGTATGTTTTATATTTCCTATAACAGTTTCAAAGCTTCAGGTCTTATGTTAAGGCCTTGGATCCCTTTCGAACTGATGTTTGTATTAGGGTGAAAGAGAGGGATCTAGTTTCATTTTTTTACTCGTGAGTATCTACTTTCCCCAGCATGATTTGCTGAAGAAGTGGACATTTTGCTTTCTGGTGTATGTTTTTGACACCCTTGTCAAAGATCTGGCAGCTATAGGTGCTTTGACTTATTTCTGGGTTGGTCCACTATTCTAATCCTTTGGTCTAATATGTCTTTTGTGTGTGTGTGTGTGTGCCAGTGGTGGTGGTTTCTGATGACTGGACAGACACAGTGGGCATATATAAAAGCAAAGAAGCACATTTAGGGGAGTACAAGGTGTTTGGTATGTTGGGGCCGCAATGTGGGTTCAGGGTGCCAGAAGGAGATGAAGATGAGAGCTGGTAGGCATTCCGGTAGAGATAGTCTTGTGTGTCATGTGAAGAGCTTGAATCTGATCCCTGGATGAAAAGGGACTATGGCCTTGAGTAGTGAGTGACATGACCATATCTTAATGTAAGTACGTTGTGGCTGCTTTGTAAGGGATACAGGGCTGCAAAGCTCTTGGTTTGGTTGCTAGGTTTAGAAACAAAACAAAAGGGAAAAAAGAGAAACAAACAAAATGAAACACAGATGGTCCTGTTAAATTTGAACTTCATATAGAGAACACTTTCTTTAAGTGTAATGACACAAGTGTAATACAAGAGAGACAGGAAAGGATTCTACTTATCTGAGATTCAAATTCAACTTGAGGGCTTTCTGTCTGTCTGCCATTGGTGTCTCAGACTCATCACAGAGAGATGGTGATGGGCAGTGGGCTACGATGGAGATGGAGTACAGAAGTGGGGAAGAACTTGGCATGACAGGGTGTGCAAACATGAAAGAGGGAGGTGTCCAATACAACAGTGTCCAGTTGGCTCATTTAACCATGCCCTCAGCCTACCACCACACTCCCTGTGGTCAGGTGTCCTTCAGGTGCCTGCTCTTGAACTGTGGGAGCCGGGGACACAGCCGTCCCCAGAGTGCTGGCATTTCCAGTTCAGTTCTGCCTCCTGCTTCGTTTTACACCGTGATCCACATCCCTTGCTTGACTCAGGTCATCTTCTAGGGACTGGTGCCTAGGAAGAAGCTAGGGTCTCTCTGCATTTTCGTGGCTTGCTTTTCTGTACTAGTCTTTACAATGCAAGCAGGGGGTGCCAAGCCTAGGTCTCACTTCAGACCAGGATAGATTCTTTCCACTAGGGAGAAAAATCCTGGTGGCTTAGTATTTTCCAATTTCCTTTGAGGCTTTCACACCTGAAGGAAGCTCAGAACAAACTGGCATTCTTATTTTGTTGAGCTTCTTGTGGCTCAAAAGTGTCTCCAAGTGGTCATGGAGTAATGCAGGCCAAGGTGACTTGGGCTGGTTTCTACACCAGTGGCCATGCTTTATTTATGTTGGGAATCCGAGACTCTGCTCCTGCCCTTGGCCAGGCATCAAGAGTGCTGCCAGCGCTCCTTGCCCTTAAGGTTCTGGGTCACACATTTGCTTGGCAGCCTGCTGGTAAAGAGTCTGAGATAACATCAGCCATGCCCTGAGGGTTTCACGCTTGGCAAGACTTGGGAAGATGCTCTAGGCTAAACTGTTCAGGCTCTTCAGAATCACTAGCCTTCCTCCATGTTTCAGAAATCTCACCATACAAATAAAGCTACTTGTGAACATGTCCACCCCGAAAAGTGACACGGGTGTGAGAGGTATCTCACACCGCAATTCCTCATGATGAATATGCGCCAGGCCAGGCGTCTAGGCTGGCTACCACAACAGGAGACCTGCCCCATTTCTTCAATATACCATGCCCCCTACTGGAGTCACAAGATATCAAAAAGAACCGTGTATTTCCTCCACAGAGGAGACTGGGAGGATCCAACAAGAGGCAATGTTCAAGACTCAAAGGATGGAAGGCGAGAGGAAAAACCAGGCTTCCCGTGGCTTTGTGGCCTGGGACTCAAGGCTGCTCTTGCTACCAGACTTGTTAGCATCAGAATGTAGGCCCTGATGAGCCAGGTGCAGCAATTTGTCTTCAATGGGCCAGCTAAACAAATAAGCAATAGCGAAAATCCACAGGGGAAAAGGGTTTTAAATATTCAGGGTTGTCACATTAGGAAAAGGGACAAAAAAGACCCAGACCCAATGATTCTGCCGTTCCGTGTCCATCTTCTGGGTCCTGTCAGGTAGATTTAAACAGAGGGTCAGAGACGTGCATAACTGAGAAGTTCCAGTTCAAGATATGGTCTCGCCCATCGCTGAGTCCTCATCGTCCGCATGGGCTCTGCCCTCTCTCTCCTGCAAGGTGCTCTGAAAAGGTGTCAGAACTATCTGGAATCTTCGGGAGAAAAGCTCCTCTGTTGGCTGGCACCATGGCCTCAGCCCTTCCTTCATCCGGCATGAATCTCCCATGGGAAAGATTTCTAGGGGTCCGTTGTTTCAATAGACCTATACCCAAAGGGAGGGTCCCAACCATCTTTAGACTGTCTTCATTCCTGGTAAGATGGCCACACTCTGAATTGCTGAGAATGACTTCAAACGGAGCCTGTTTCAGGAAGCTCAGGACCTCCACTCTACCCTCAGACTTCAGGGGACACTCAGACTTTGATATAGAGGCTGAGGTGTTGTGGGAGGTCCTTCTGTATATGTGTGTGGCTTTTATTGGTCAATGAATAAAGCTGTTTTGGCCAATGGCTTAACAGAACAAAGCCAGGTGGGAAATCTGAACAGAGATAGAGAGAGAGAGTAGGCAGAGTCAGAGAGACACCCAGGAAACAAGACATGTAGAAAATGAGGTACTGTCTCAGCCATGTGGCAATACATAGATTAAAAGAAATGGGTTAATTTTTTTCTTTGGTTTTTCAAGACAGCATTTCTCTGTAGGTTTTGGAGCCTGTCCTGGAACTAGCTCTTGTAGACCATGCTGGCCTCAAACTCACAGAGATCCATCTGCCTCTGCCACTCGAGTGCTGGGATCAAAGGCGTGTGCCACCACCGCCTGGCTTAAAGTGGGTTAATTTAAGATGTAAGAGCTAGCTAGAAATATGCCTGAGTCATTGGCTAAAGTGTTGTAATTGATACAGTCTGTGTGATTGTTCGGGTCTGGGCGGCTGGGAAATGAAAGTGCAGTCTCTGACTACACTGAGGTAATCACTTAGTGTCTGTGCCATTCCCCTGTTCTCTCCTCCCCTGTTTCAGGGGTCACCCAGCTGAGAAGAGCAACATGCCCTCTGCTTTCAATCAGGTTTCAGGTTTGGGTTAGTCTCCTATTGTCCTGAGCCAAGACATGGGCCAAGCAGAAAATTCTTCATGTGGTGTAACATTAAACTATGAGCAATCACAACTCACAAAGTATCTGCACATGCTAAAGGAAGTCACATACACAAAGTGTTTTAAAAAGTACTTCTAATACTTTTCAGATTGTAAGATTGGAGTCTCCACAAATAGTCATCTTGCTGGCTTCACTCTCACATTCCCATCTCTCGCCCTTGTCCACAGGGTCTCCAGTTGTCTACTTGAAAAATGAAGCAGGGATCACTTCATCTTTTCTGGGATTACCTCAGTTCCTGGAGCAGCTCCACAGCCTGCAAGTTTTCCAGAATGTGAGCCTCTGGGGGGTTTGGTGAATCAAGGGTGGGCGGCACTGTAGTCGTGACCTCTGAGTTGTGTAACACCCTAGCTTCATTCTAGCAACTAATGAACGATGCTTGCCCAACCTCCCTGCTGAGGGGCTGTGCTCCTCCTGTGTCATCGAGCCATTGGCCTATTCTGCTCCCTCTGAGAACATCAGCTTTAGCCCCACTTCCTGGCCAACTCCAACATACACACATTTTGTATATACACATGGTTGGCTCAAAGCGAAGTGCCTGGACCAACTTTTTGCAGCTAAGGGGCCTGCCTGCCATGCATTAGCTCCATCAAACCTCAATCCCCCAGTTCCCACAAGGCCTTTGTCTGTCTTCTGCATCACTAACCTAATCATCCTTCCAGGGGCCTCCTTAGGCAGAGGAAACTCCTCAGTCTGCAGTGGTGGGAATTGATCTTGTTCTTGGTGTATGGTATGGCTCCAACTCTGGATCCCTGCAGATGGCAATGCAGTTGTCCCAGCCCTGCTGACCGAGTGCAGACATGAGAACCAGGGCAGTGCAGTGAGAAGCGTGGACAGTGAGATGTGCACAGGGGCAGAGAGAGCGTGTGGGAACAGCAGGTGCACCTGTTCCCAGCCGCTCCACGCTCACTCTGGATGCGAGGCATCAGGGGCGACATGGCTGCGCCAAGCCATATTTGTTATCTTTCTGTTGGTCTTCTGAGTATCTGTATGTGAATTCCTTTGAGTTAAATGTTGGATGGCATAGATTGACTACCAAAGCCTGCATTAAAGGGCCCAGCCTTCACTGATAGGGCTCAGAGCAGAACAGTCTAGATTACAGTGTTTAGGAAAATTTCTGTAAAGGGTCAGACAGGAAATGTTTTTGTTTGTGGGTCTCTGTGGCAACTTTCTTCTTGTACTAAAATACAATTAGTGACAACATGGAAAAATAGCATTGTTATGCCCAAATAAAACTTTATATATAAAATCAGATGGTATGTTGGATTTGGCCCATGGTTTGTCAACTCCTGAGAACCACTAGAACAGAATTCTACAGGATTTGTTCAGAGGCAACTTATAATTAGTCATACTGTATAGTACAATACTAAACATCATCATCAAAAATCCCTTGTGGCTAGGCAGGTGGGCAAAGCTTCTGGCTAAGGTCCTTCCATAAGTATGCCCTGTGTCCAATCTCTCAAAGCAGGCTATTTTGGCATTCTAGGTTTGTTTAGTCTACATCTCGTCTAGGGCCATTACACAGAGGTAACACCCATCAACGCCCCCACCACCTCCATCAGGCTATTTCTGATGGTAGGACTATACTGTCATTAACCAAGGACAGAGAAAACTCAGGAAAAGATGGCCTTAGGGTGGTATGATGTGTCCAGTACAAGATAAATGTGGGCCATTTATCCGAGTGGAGCTCCTTAGCAGGTAGGGACATATAAGTGTTCACTTAATCTCAACTCAACCTGCCTTATGCCTTCATAGAATGAGAAAATGCCAGAATAAAGTGCTTTGAATTATCCTTGGGTCAAGAAAATGTGTTCTGGAACCAATGTGAGATGTCACTTTGCTGTCCCTTTAGCAGGTGGCAGTTCTCAGGTTATGTTTTGTGGTATGCTCCCCTCCCAGGACTGAGCGTGATTCCTATATTTAAAGAGAGCAGTGTGTACCAGGCATGGTGGCACATATCTTTGATCCCAGCACCTGGGAGGCAGAGGCAGGTGGGTTTCTGACTTTGAGGCCAGCCTGATCAACAGAGTGAGTTCCAGGGTCTGAAGTGGAAGGTGACAGGGATGGATACTGCTTCAGACAGGGGTTGGGACTTGTTACAAGTGGCAACTGTAGTCAAGAGAACGAGTTAGGTTAATGGAGAGCGCGGAGTACGAAGTGTAACCAGCTAGTGGTAGAGCCAAGATGCAAAGGGAGCCTGGAACAGCACCTCCAAGTGAGTGAGGATGGAGGAAAGCTAGGAGAAGGGTTTTCCATAGTAGGTCACATTCAAGCCTACTGGCCATTAAGACACATGCGTTTGGAAGGCTCGATGGCAACTCACAGCAACCCCATCCACCTGCAGCCTCCTGCGTTCCTTGTACTCCTCCTTCAGCCACACGGCAAGGAATTATTCGGTTTCTCCCCAGTTCTCATTCAGGGTGCCTCCTCCCCAACCCTGCTCCTCTAGCAGGCCCGGTCGCTCCCATTCTCTTCTCTACAGAAGATCTAAGTCATTAGCCTTAGGCAGCAAGATTACCTTCCAACCGTGGTTGGCGCTTTCAAAATAACCTACAAAGGAAAATGTTATTTGATTTGGCGTGGTGTTTTATGGAATACAGGCATGAAATCTCCACTGCCTCTGGACAGTTTCAATTTAGTTTTGAAAAAAAGGCTTTGTTTTTGTTGGCTTTTTGAGCCACAGTAGAAAAGAAAATGATGCCAAAATAAGAAAAAAAATAGCACCAGTTTCAAATGCTTTTAACCAGAGAACAGTCATTCTCTGCTGCCACCTACTGGTCATAGCTGCAGTCTGCATGTGTTCCTAGTTCTTGAAAGCCAGAATCACTGTTAGATGCTGTTAGATACGGACGGCTCATAGTCAGTAAAGTGGTGTGTGTGTGGGGGGGGTGCGTTGGAGATTTATAGCCCATGGAACTCTTTCTAGGGGGTACAGATAAGACGGGACATCAGTAATCTTCTTTGTCGAAGTTTGAGGAGAAACGCCCCTCAATGTGAAGGTGAGGACATGGGGCTGGCAAGGCCTTCTCCAGTCACCTCCAGGCTTGAGCAAGACATTGTGTTCATTCATTTGAACACACAGACATTTCTTTCTTTCATGAAATAATGTTTTCCTTAATCTTTTTCTGAGTACAAAAAAGCAATACAGGCTCATTGTAAAAGCTCTAGAAACCCAGAGAAATATCAAAGTTAACTAAAAGCGCTGAGGTTGGCATCAAAGGGTGGCTGGGGGTGCACTTTGTCATAATTACCAGCAACACTCCCGAAGTCACTGTGGGGGTACATGTAATTTACAGCAAAATTCTGCTTTCTGTATAAGGGCACTATGCAGTGACAAGACAAATCTTCCATCTTCCCTCTTTTTTATTTTTTTCTGGTGTGTTTTTTTAAATGGTTTTTTTAAAAAATTTTTATTTTATATTCCAAGCACAGTTCTCCCTTTCACCCCTCCTCCTGCCCTCCCTCACCTTCCCCAGAACCCACCTGCCATCCACTCCTCCCAATGAGTAAGGGCTCCCATGGGGAGTCAACAAAGCCTGGTGCATTAAATTGGGGCAGGACCAAGCCCTTCCCCCTACATTAAGGCTGAGCATGGCATCCCACCATAGGGAATGGGCTCCATTAAGCCAGCTCATGCACCAGGGATAGACCCTGGCCCTACTGCCAGGGGCCTCTCAGATAGTCCACTGTCTCCCACATAAGGATGACTTTCCCATATAATCAGATTGGTGAATATCTCAACCACCATCATAGAGCTTTCATCCAGCAACTGACGGGATCAGATGCAGAGATCCACAGCCAAGCACCAGGCCAAACTCAGGGAATCCAGTCAAAGAGAGGGAGGAGGGAATATATGAGCAAGGGAGGTCAAGATCATGATGGAGAAATCTACAGAAGCAGCTGAACCAAGCTCGTGGAAACTCAGGAACTCTAGACAGCTGTGGAACCTCCATGGGACTGAACCAGTTTTCCTCTTAGTGGCTTCTAAACTTCCCTCCATGCGCATTCTGAAGTCATCACGGACTACAGTATCATGATTCACACTGACTACTGTCAAGTGTTTAGAATGCTGTTTCCTAGTATTTTCATTTGCACTTATTAATTGAGCAATGCAGCAGGTTTCACAATGAGGTTTTGTGCATGTATGCAATGTACTCCAATCACATTTAACCTAATCACCCTCTCCTTTCCCTTTCTCCCTCCTCTTTGGTCTCACTTTCCCCCAAGTAGTCCCCATTCTACTTTTTTTGATTTTTCTTTAACTTTAGTTTCCACATAGTAGAAACTTTTTTTCTATATAGTGGCACTTTTTTTCTGAGACTGGCTTATTTGGTTTAACATGATCATCTCCAGTTCTATCCAGTTTCCCCATGAATACCATGATTTTGCTTTTCTCTATGGCTGAATAAAATTCCACTGAGCATACATATCTCACTTTCTTTATCCATTCATCCGTTGATGTCTGATGTGGTATTTCCCTCTGTATGCTGTGATTACCATTAATAAATAAACTACTTCAGACCAATAGCAGGGCAGAA
>LOJH01054581.1:0-12003 GCA_001685095.1 Ellobius talpinus
GCTTTGTTCCACTTTACTTAAATCTTCTGATTTGTAACCTGCCTTTCCTGATTTGTTGGCATCAGTTTAAAATCTACAGGCTCCAGTTATTGGTGTGTCACGTACAATTTAGGAAAGAATCCAAGTAGTTCTCTTTATAAGATTAATTCTCTTGCCTTTGTGATAATTGCTATTAATCTCTCCTAAAAAATTAGCACAAGCTCTTTGCCAGGGTTCATTGTCTTCCCATAATTTTTAATTTCATCAGTAATAAAAGGCACTCTAATTTCTGCAGGGTCTATTCCTGCTAGTTGACGAAGTCTCAGTTTTCCTTTTATAATTCAGAGACCTTTCCCACATAAGTTTTTAATTTTTTACTTGGTTTATGTGGTAAAAAAAAATTAAAAATGCTAAGATAATATCTTCCATATGCATTAAAATTCTTATAGGGGAAATTCTGGAAGGCAGTATGACTAGAATGCAATTAAGATTTGGGTCCACCCTATCCACTTGTGCCTCCTGTAATTCCTCTTCAACCATGGTTAATTCTTCTCAGCTTCAGCTGTTAATTCTCTGGGGCTATTTAAGTCTTTGTCACCATCTAAGGTTTTGTTTAAATGAATTATTAGATGAGGTGTTATCCTAGCATCTGGTCTAGACTGGAAATGTCTCCTAACAATCTATGAAAGTCATTAAGAACCTGCAATTGGTCTCTTCTAATTTGTGCTTTTTGTGTGCTAATTTTCTGTAAGTTGACAGAATCTCCTCTTTGTATTTTTTTTTTGTATTTTTTCAGGAACAATTCGTAATCTCCATTTAGACAAAACTTTCTTTACTTCTTCAAACATTCCTTCTAAAGTATCTACATTTGAATCGGATAGCAAAAATGTCATCCATGTAATGGTAAATTCATAATGTATGTTTATATCTAAGGTTGTTTTATTGGGGAAAATAATCAGCTCTACTATAAATTAATAGCAAATGTAAATTCAGTCTAGATCTTCTAGAACTTGGTGAGTCAACAAAGTCTGACACATCACTTTGAGGCAGGACCAAGCCCCCCCCCATTACCTAGACTTTGCAAGGTATCCCTCCATAGGAAATTGGCTTCAAAAAGCTAGTTTATGCACTAGGGATAAAGACTGGTTCCACTGCCAGTGGCCCCACAGACTACCCAAGCCACACAACTGTCACCCACATTCAGAGTGCCTATTTCGGAAAATATGCAGGTTCTCCAATTGTCAGTGTGGAGTCAGTGAGCTCCCACTTGCTTAAGTCAGCTGTTTCTGTGGGTTTCCCCATCATGGTCTTGACCCCTTTTCTCATATGATTGCCTCTCCCTCTATTCGACTGGACTCCAGGAGCTTGGCCCAGTGTTTTAGCTGTGGATCTCTGCTTCTGCTTTTATCAGTTACTGGATGAAGTTTTTTATGACAGTTAAGCTAGTCATCAGTCTGCTTGCAGGGGTAAGGGCAGTTTTGGCATCCTCTCCACTATTGCTTAGATTCTTAGCTGTAGTCATCTTTGTGGATTCCTGGGAATTTCCCTGGTGCCAGGTTTCTCTCCCTAACCCCATAATGGCTCCCACTATAAATATATCTGTTTTCTTGCTCTCCCTCTCTGTCTTTCCCTCAACTCTACCTTTCAGATCCCTCATGTTCTCTTCCTCTCTTCCTTTCTCCCCTCCTCACTCTTCTTCCACCCTCCTCCCTCCCCCATTCTTCCAATTTACTCAGGAGATCTTGTCTATTTCCCCTTCCCAGGGGATCCATGTATGTCTCTCTTAGGGCTCTCCTTGTTTCCTGGCTTCTCTGGGGTTGTGGACTACAGGCTGGTTATCCTTTGCTTTTCGTCTAATATCCACTTATGAGTGAGTACATAGCAGGTTTGTATTTCTGGATCTGGGTTACCTCACTCAGGATGATTTTTCTAGTTCTGTCTGTTTGCCTGAAAATTTCAAGATGTCATTGTTTATGTAAATATGCCACATTTTCTTTATCCATTCTTCAGTTGAGGGGTATCAAAGTTGTTTCCAGGTTCTGGCTGTTATAAATAATGCTGCTATAAACATAGCTGAGCCAAATATCCTTGTAATTCAGTATGCATCATTTGGATAGATGGCCAAGAGTGGTGTTGCTGGGTCTTGAGGAAGATTGTGTTCCAATTTTCTGAGAAACCTCCTACTAATTACCTTAGGGTGTGTGCATACATATATCTATGTGTTGTTTCTTTATTAGTGTTTTATTTGATGTATATGGGTGTTTTGCCTTTATGCATGTATACCACACACTTGCTGATACCCATAGAGGCTTGAAGAGGGTGTCAGGGTAACTGGGTTTACATATGGTTTTGAACTGCCATGTTAGTGCTGGGAATCACATCCCAGTTCTCTGCAAGAACAATAGGTGCTCTTAACCATGAAGCCATCTCTCCAGCCCCTAGTGTGTTTAGTTTCTTACTTTAATCTGTGTTCCTGGTTATAAAGGAATGCTTTTTATAGACTTTCATTTTATATAAATATAAGCAAGGTATGCTTGCTTCTATAAATGGGTAAAAGCAATAGAACATATTTTGGACTATTTTAATTCAGGGTCTTCTTCATGAACATGGATTAATAAAGTTTATTATCAGTTACTGCACTGTTATTGTCTTAGTCACTGTTCATTTGCTGTGAAGAGACACCGTGACCAAGACAACTCTCACAAAAGAAAATATTTGATTGGATGCTAGCTTACATTTTCAGAGACTTAGTCCTTTGTCTTCGTGGTGGGGAGGATGGCAGAAGGCATGGCATGGTGCTGGAGAAGTAGCTACAAGCTATATCCTAGTCTGCAAGTGGGGGCTGGGGAAGCATTGGGTTTTGAAACCTTAATGCCCAATCCCAGTAACACACTTCCTTCAACAAGACCATACTTATTCCAATAAGGCCACACCTCCTAATCCTTCTAATCCATTTCAAATAGTTCTACTCCCTGGTGACTGAGCATTCAAATATATGAACCTGTGAGGATCATTCCTGTTCAAACCACCACAATTATCAAGAATCTTTCCCCATGCTAAATCATCCTAATCTGTTATATATTTTTTCCTCTTTTCTTTTACCTGTGTGCTTAATTCTTACCCCAACATAAGTGTTACAGTATATGAAGAATTTTTTTATACCTACATGGTTTTTTCTTTCTTTAAAAATGAGAAACAGAATGTCAGATTATCAAAATAAACTAATTGCAGAGAAAATAAGGAAAGAATATTTTAAGGGAGAATTTTTATGCTGGACACATATCTTCTGAAACCTCATTTAAAATCACAATAGAGAGGCTGAGAAAATGCTCAGTGAATAAGAATATTCTCAGGCCCAATCACAAGAACCTGAGCTTGAACCTCCAGTGACTATGTAAACATCCAGGCATGGCCCCATTCTTCTATAATCCCTGTTCTGGAGAGAGACTGGAGA
Source organism: Ellobius talpinus (assembly GCA_001685095.1). NCBI lineage: Eukaryota > Metazoa > Chordata > Mammalia > Rodentia > Cricetidae > Ellobius > Ellobius talpinus. The sequence continues at coordinate 3,434 of LOJH01054581.1, forward strand.
CAGGAGGATTATTTCAGTCCTCCTAGCCAAGTTCAGTAGAGACCATCTCAAGTAGTAAGGCAGGGAACAGTGGAGTAGCACACCCCAAGTTGTCCTCTGGTTTCAAAATCTTTTAACTGTAAATTAAATGCAGGGCCAAGAAGATGGCTCCCTGGTTACAGCACCTGCACACAAGTACAAAGGTCAGAGTTGATGCCCAGAACTCACAAAATGCAGGTTTGGTCGGGTGACTCATATGTAATTCCAGTCCCAGCAGACAGAGAGGGGACCCCAGAGCACAAAGTGTAGCAAGGCAAGCCACATTGGCAAACTTGGTCTGATAGAGACCCTGCTTCAACAAGGATGGAAGAGTAATTCAGATGATTCCTGACTTCTGCCTTGGGCTTCCACGTATACATATGCACTACACACACACACACACACACACACACACACACACACACACACACACACNNNCACACACACACACACACACACACACACACACACACACACACACACACCGGGAAAAGAGTAAAATTACATTTCACTGCAGCAGTAATAGGGTTATTCCTCCATCTAGACATCTCTCTGCTTCACTGCTCCCCAACCAGAGCCATCACCCTTAGGTCCTGGACTTCCTATGAAGAGTCTCTCCTGTGTGGGGGATGGTCGTCATGGTCTTCTGATTTTGTTTTTCTTGCCCTGCTTACTAATTTACTAGGAAAGATTTGAATACCAGCACAGACTATGAAATGAGAGTGACTGTGAAATCAGTTTTCATGGTATTACCGCTTTCTTTAGTGTAGGTTTTTCCATTTAGATAGTTTTTTGTGGGTGTGGCATATTTAGTTACAGAATAAAAAACACAAGCATCAAAATGAATGTCTGTTACTTAAAGCAACTTTCATTGTTGAGAATCTTTGTAAGGATTATTTTTAAGTAAGTTATTTATCTTTTAAATTTTTGAGTGACTGTCTCACTCACCGTTGCCTAAGTTTCTGCAGCTGCCGGAGACTGGCTGTTGATCGTGACCAACATGGGCTTTCACGTCTTAGTCAGGACCCGTGGGCTGGCTGCTCTCGGCATGTGATTGCTAACTAATATATGTAGTACAGCTTTAAAAGGAAATTGTCCTTGGCATGCACTCTAGAAACTGAAAATGGGTTGTGGCCAAAACATGTATAAGTCAGTGGCTTCTTAAATGTCTTGTTTCGAAGGAAATATAGCACAGGTTCTAATTCAGTTTTTCAGAACTGATGATTTTTTTGATGTGCTTGAATTAGAAATGTGAACACAATCATACTTTCTATTTTATATTCTTAAAGCAGCATTCTAGTGGGGCAGAAAACCCTAGCTTATCTCCAAAGCACTATAAACTTGTTTAAATACCCTTTTCAAAGCTCTGAAGTGGGACTTGGATCCTGTTAGGCAGGCTTTTGTGTGGGCGTCCTTACTCACATCCTACCTGTCCACGTACCTGTAGGTACAGACTTTAACCACACCCTCTGCACTAGCCTATTCCACCTTTGGCTCAGCATGGGGGTTATTTGAATAGCTCAGTTGAGAGGAGCTTTTCTTTTTGAATTGTGAGGCTTGAAGAGCTAGAGAAAGTCAGCAGCATTTCTCAAGTGCTGCCATGGAGATTTACAAGCTGACCTTGCCTGCAAGATCTGCTTGGAAGGCCTGCTTATTACCTTAGACACATTGGATACTGAGAGCAGTTCTATTGCTTGGCTAATTACATCCTTATTTTAATCTTTTCATTTGTCAAGGATTTAATTATTCTAGTTGGAACTATATTTATTGTTTGTTGCATTTATTATTGGGTTGTGGGGGTTTTCTTCTATTTTGATTTTTGACTTGATGGATTTTGTGGGATAGTTTTTTGTTTTAAGCTAAACTTTTGTATCAGCTTTTTGTTGTTGAATTTCTATGAATTATAATTTACTTGTAAATACTAAAAAGAAAATTTTGTACTAGTATAGACTGTCTTGATAAATTCAAAGGAACTTTAATATAGTAAGCATAAAGAAAACTGATGGAGCAGAAGAAGCTCGGCACCTCATATAGAATGGATTCTTACAGGACCTATTTGACCACTGTCCAGCTTAGTGGCTCCTCATTGGAAGAACAGGAGGTAGACTTTTATGAAGTTGAATCTCGTGTGCCTTTGCCGTATCCTTATCCTCTGTCTGAACATTTGGATGAAAATAACTCAGTAATTAACAACATTTCTATTTTTCATTTTATTCACAAAAGAGATGGACACATATTAAAACTTATTTCTAAAATTTCACTGCCCACCGCTCCTTATTCAGTAAGTATACAGTAGTACTTTAACAATGTAGTGCGCTGTAACAAGTTGGAAATGCCACTGTCTTTATAGAGGGTGACTGGAGCAAACCCTAGCTTGACTATCATTGGGTGTTACTGCTCACACACCTGAGGTGGGCAGAAGTGCTAAATTTGTTCCTCAGACCCCAACTTTACTGCTTTTGACTTAAGATAGTACAATGAGCTAAATGTTACATTTCTTCAGTACCAGTCAAGCTATTTAAAAAGAGCCTTCCAGTCCTTAAGAGTGTGTGTCTATAATACTGACCCAAAATAAGAAAAAAAAGTCAGTGAATGTCTGTGAGAAAATGGGTATTATGCTGCCTCAGATTGCCTACTGAACTGCTGTGCCACTTGGGGATGTTTGTAGTGATATGCGCTATCGGCCATAGCTATAGACATAGGAAAGGGAGCTTGTATTCTGAATGCCTTTTACAACCGCAGGGACTTGTTTTCTGTTTTAATAAGCTTTTTAATTTCATAGAGAAATAACCTTTTTAGCTTTTAACATGAAGTATATTTTGTGAACACTTCTAAGATCAAATGCTCAGTGTAAAAATGCCTGCATGTTCAGGACTTCTGGTTCATAGCATCTTTAAATACGTTGTGAACATTCTCTATGGGCTATTCAGCATTTTTTATGACTTGCATGGCTTTATAAATCGTAGCTAATATTTACTGTGCCAGATAATTTTAAAAATAGTTTTGCTCCCTCACTAACAATTTTTAAAGTGACAGAATATTTACTAATGCTTTACGCATAGTTTAATGCTGTTTGCTGAAAAGCTAAAGCTCTGAATTTTATTTTATTTTTTATATGTATTGCATGTTGTTACCCATGGTAGAGATCAATCATGCTCTACCTGTGGGGAAGAAATTCAAGTATAAATAATTTAGGTGAAAATTTGAAGAGGATCTTTTATTCCAGTGAAGTATGAACCCAGTGTGTTATCCTAATTTGTTTCATAGCTTTATTTTGTTTTGTTGCTTCAAAGTTTTTGTTTTGCTTTTTCTTGTTCTTGTAAATTTCTATGTACACTGTCATGCTAACTAGCTTAAACCTTGTGAAATGAGAGATAAAAGCAAGGGTTTGGCAGTTCATTCATGTAAAGCAGGATTTTATTTTGCTTAAATCCTCTATTGAGTTTCTGTAATAAATCTGAAATATGGAAAGAAATGCACTTGTTTTGGTTACAGTCTGAACTCTTAGAGAGTTCCAACTTTTATTAGGTGACAGTTTCCTGGAGAGATTTACATGTGCATATGCAGAAGTGATGGATACTTTTGGAAATAGCTGTTGCAGCTAAATTAAAAAGGTATTTGTGTACAGATGAGTTCATACTTTCTGGTCATGTTTCTTTACAATCTAAGTAAATGTATTTTGCATTTTAAAAGAATAAATCCTTTTTCCAATTAAATGTGTTTATATAAAAGTTTTATCCTTTTTGGTGGTATTTTCCACTTCATATGAATTCTCATTGAAGTAATGTTTTAAGTGATATTTTAAGTGTCTTACTAAAACAAGAATAATTACATGTGGCTATTTGGACATTTATTTAGAACAGTGGTTCTCAACCTGTGGATCTCAAACCTTTTGGGGATCAAGTGACCCTTTCATAGGGGTTGCCTAAGACCATTGAAAAACAGATTTATATTATAATTCATAACAACAAAATTACAGTTATGAAGTAGCAATGAAAATAACTTTAGGATTGGGGGCACTGCAACATAAGGAACTGTACTAAAGGGTGGCAACATTGGAAGGTTGAGAACCATTATTTTAAAGTGATCGTAAGCTTTAGTGACACTATAGTCTGTCTTTCCATAAATAGTACTAAGATGTGAAGGACAAAAATAATATTAAGTATTATATATAGATGCATTATTAATATAATTAAATGTCATTGTTTTAATATATTGGTTGTTTATTATCTTTATTATATTTAGAATTATATAATTATATTTTAATATTTATGTGTTTTATGATACATTACTTCTATCTAAGCTAGAAACCACTATATTTGGTTATATTTTAAATTTAGAACTTAGTAGTTATATCTTTGAGTTTCAGAGTACATGTAAACTCACAGATCCCCAAGACTTGCTGTGGCTCTACTGTAGACACATGCAGCTACTTGTTTCTGAAAGCTTCAGATTCGTAGTGATGAAGACAGGTAATAAGGATGGCCCTTCAGAGGCCAGATGACACAAGCCGGGTCACAGCCTTTCTGTGAGTTCACACCACTCACTCAGGAACAGTGACCATTTACCTACTGGTTCAAATCTGTGGCTCCAGTCCCTTCTGCCATCTCTGCCACCCATGAATCTTTATGCTCATAGCATTTGAAGGGCACTAGATTTTTAATGTTTCTGTCGTCCAAGGTTTTTCAATATGCTTTAACGTTTTTACAAATTCTTTCCAGAAGTATAATGCTTTTATTTAATAAGCACACGTTACAATTTTATTTATTGCTGTCCTGTTTATTTGTTGTTTTTAATGCCATGTGTTAGTATACAGTCGGTACTGAAGACGTTAACAGTCAAATGTTGAAGGTTTGTCTTGGACCACATAGCTCTCTGGAAGTCTGTAGAAATACAGAGAGCTTTGCTTCACTAGCTCTGTACCTGTTGTATGACAGAATGTGTGTCCACTGATCTAAAGTAAGATGCATACTCCATAGCTCTGTGAAGCTGGCCTAGATCTCTTACAGAACGTGGCATACATCAAACGTATGTATTTGCCTTGACTTATCCTACCTGCTGTTAACATGTGCTGTGTTTGGCTGTAATTTAATGTCTTTACTTGAGATCCTTTTTTATTTTTTTGCTTGTTTACAAGAAAGAATACTGAATTCCCAATACTTACCTTCCTTTGTGTTCTCTTGCCCCCCTGGTTTAGCTTGAACATGCGAAAGTTACACAGACCCAGTTGGTGTGTGAAACGGTTAGACAAAAACAGGAAGCAGCGGAGTCACTTAGATGCATAGAAGAACTACAGGAGCAACTTCAGGATGAGTCCAGCGCCAGAGAGCAGCTGGCTGTGGAGCTGAATAGAGCCGAAAGTAAGTGCCTTGCCCCTGGTCACCGAGACAGGAGATGTTTCAGTCCTAAAATAGAGACTTGGATGCATATTCTGGTTTGTAAACCCCCAGTCTAATTTAAAGTGACCATTGAAAAATGGCTATAGTTTGTCCTCTGAGTTTCCCTAAGCAGTTAAAAAATTTAAGAACGCACACACACACGTTATAAAAAGAATTTATAGAATTATAGATAACATTAAAAAGTTATGTGATTAAAAAGTAGATGATGGTGGGTCTGAGATAATTCCTTAAAAATGAGAAACTACCTGATCGTGAATTTAAATTAGAAGCAATTCCATTCTCCTGCTTTGTGTCTTATAGATATTATTGATGGATATTCAGATGAAAAACTTGCTTTTGAAAGAGAAATCCAGGAAAAATCGTATGTGATAGATCATCTGGAGCAGCAATTGTTACATGCAAACCGGAGACTGCAAGAACTGGAAGCTGAGCAACAGCAAGTGCAGGAGGAGAGAGAGCTGCTGTCCAGGCAGAAGGCAGCGATGAGAGAGATGGCAGGCCCAGTGGAGCAGCGTATGTACTGAGACTTTGTATCATTTAGGTCCTCTTCTGTTTTTCTTCTTCAGATGCTCATGTGACAGACAATCCTCTTCAGTGCCATTATTTATATATTTTATATACAAACTTGAAAAATCTTAAGAAAATATACTTTAAAGGCAAATGAGTTATTATCCTTTTTCATGGAATCATTTTCTATTTTGCCTTTTAAGGATATTAACTTTTAGCAGGAAAAGATATTTATTTATGCTCCAACATCTTATCAAAAAGAAAAAAGCTAAAAGTAATGAGGCTGTTTGTTTCGGAAATGGTTACAACAGAGTTCTTTTAGTGGGAGACAGGTGGTGAAAATGTTGTCAACACTGATCTGGTGCTGGTCGTGAGCAGGTGTAGGCTATGTGGGCTTGCAAGCCGAAGAGACCCAGCAGACATCTGACATCTCCTTCAGGGGGATTCAAAGAACATTTAACTTTATAATAGCTAATTTTTGCACCTTGATTTTAAAGCTTGTTGAGTGGTGAATATCTGTCTTTGTGACCATGGACTCTGACTCCTGTTTATCACACCCTCTTTGATTTTAAATGCACACTTGGGATCTATATACTTGGAGTTTCTCTATTTTCATCAACTTAGAAATAAAACCTATATTTTCTCGTGTGTGTGTGTGTGTGTGTGTGTGTGTGTGTGTGTGTTGGGGGAAGATGGCTTAGGGCTGGAATTTTTAAGGTTAAAAGGTCTCATTAATACATCCAAAATATGCAAAAAGACTGTGGGTAACATAGTGATAACCAGTGATGCCAGCATTTTAATGTGTACAGCTATGCATTATCATATTTGAGGAAGTAGAAGACATAACTATAATTTTGTTTTTACTCTCCTAGGGCCAATAAATGCTGCAGTTGCTGCAGCTCCCAGAGGAGGTGTGTGCAGTTGCATGCACTGTTTTGGGGTGGTAGACTCACAACTTAAAATTTGGGTGACCCTCAATTTTCAACTAACATTTCTAATTTTGGAGTTTCTCTGTTGTGTTTCTTTCATACTTACAATGTTTTCTTTTCATCAGTAACAGCTTAATTTACAATAAAAGCATGTTTTGTTTTGCTATTAACACCTGAGATTCATAGTTAGCATCATCTTATTTCATCTGCTTTTGCACAGAGTCCAAAACCATTTTGATATTTCAAAAGAAATGTTGAGTATCATTAAGAAACAAACTATTTTTGTTCTGTGAATGAATTAAGCTATCTGGTCTCTGGTTCTTCAGAGTGTTCCTTGCCAAACAGAAGAGTTGGTAAGCTGATGGTGGCAAATGAATCAGTTAATTTACTAAGAGACTTTGTGGCTGATTAACTTTGATACTAACATACAATAATATTATTTTAGAAAAGATGTTCTCTATATATTCCAGATCTGATCACAATGGTGGCACATCAGTTAGTATAAAAGTTCTAGAAGGTTCTTTTCTCTTTTTCTCTTTGCTGTCTATACTTCATCACATACAATAACAACAGCTAATCCTCACACAGTCCTTTTTATACCCAGACACTGTTTTTACGCGTATTAATTAATTTCATCCCCAGTTGCTCACAATGAAACTGAAGGCCGTCTTATCAAATGTCACGTAGGACAAAAGTAGTGGAAGTAGGAACTGAATGTGCTCCTCAAGCACTAACACATCGATCCCATACGTGTACGTGTTCCCTTGCTGCAAAACATGTAAACATGAAAAGGTAGTTCAGGGATATGGATCTAATGTAATAAAACTTAACACTAATCATAAATTCTGACTGTCGTCTCCTTCCTCTTTATGTTCCCCTTTTCTTGGTTAAAGATTTACAGTGTTTGCTTACTGTGTTTATTATGTATGCATATGAAGGTGACTTTTGGCTTTGGAATAGACTCAGTGTTGCCTGTGGTTAAAAATGTGGTCAGTGTTTTATGTTTTAATTCAATTGAACTTTGTTCTTTCCCTAATCATAAAAATGGATTGTTCTGTTATTTACTATATTGTTTTCACCAAAATACCTTTCTGTAATAGAAATTTTCATTTTGGTTCATTCTGCCTAATAGTAGTTTACTTTCTTGTGTAGGAGTATTTTGATATTCCAAAAAACGAATTTACTTTTTAATGTAAAGTAATTCTCAGCTTTTGCTTCATGAAGATAAAGTTTAAAGGTAGTAGTTTGTGACTTCATTATCATAATATTATAAATCATTATTTACCCAAGTGCATTGTGCCATATTTGCAAACAGGATTTCTGCAGGAGACAGAAAAGCTAATGAAAGAAAAGCTCCAAGTACAATGCCAAGCAGAAAAAGTACACAGTGAACTCCATAATCAAGTAAAAATTCTCGAAATTGACGTTGAAGAAAAGATCAGTAAGCTAATAGAAATGGAGCAGGAGAAAAATGCTGAAGTAACAGACCTAAGGCAGCAAAACCAAGCCCTGGAGAAACAACTAGAAAATTTAAGAAAATTTGTTGATGTAAGTACCTTCAGCTTGAGCTACATTTTGAAATCATGTCTTTGTTGGTTGGATGGGCAGATATGAATTCATGGGTGAGTGAACAGACGGATGGACGGACGGACTAACAGATGGGACAGGTAGGTGTTTAAGTGGGTGGATGGATGGATGGATGGATGGATGGATGGAT
>LOJH01054582.1:0-10335 GCA_001685095.1 Ellobius talpinus
CTGTATATTATTTGGTATAGTATTTGCAGTGAGCACTTCCTTCTACATACATGAAATAATCTGTAGATTAGCATAATCCAATGTAAATGGTACTAAAATAAGCAGCTGCTGTACAGTGCTGTTTAGGGAGTAAAGTCAAGAAAGTAGGTGTGAATGTTCAGGAAGAAGTAAATTTTAAAAACAACACAACACTTTCTGTCTGAGGTTAGTTGAGTCTATTGATAAAGGACCCACTAATAACGGGGCAGTGGTGGCATATGCCTTTAATCCCAGCCCTTGTGAGGCAGAGACTGGGATCTCTGAGTCTGAGGCCAGCCTAGTCTATGAAGTGAGTTCCAGGGCAACCAAGGCTACTTAGAGAAACCCTGTCTCAAAAACCAAAACAAAAAACAAGAAACAAAACAAAACAAAACAAAAAAGAACCCACTGATCCTCTCCGGTTTTAGGAGGGAAAAGTTGTGAGGTTTTTTTTTATTGTTGTTGTTGTTTTGTTTTGCATTGTTGGCCTGAAGAATGGTGTTCACCATATTTATGGTAGAGATCCAGAATAGTACAGAAAGTAAAACTGTAAACAGTAAACACATATCTTCCACCCGCCATCCTATCCAGGAGAAATCATAGGAGGGCACTCTGCTGTCTGCCTCCATCACCAGACACCGCAGGAGAGGTCTAGATTGTGACCTTCTCAAGCAGCAGCATATGGTGGGGTTCTTTGCCCAGTACATATGCTTCAAAAGTCGAGAACTTCATACATGAGCTCTGTATCTGCATAACTCCCCCTCAAACTCCTCCCTGGTGCCTCCAGATTTGTAGTATCTTCTTTAATTACTATATTTTTACATGTATATATGTGTGTACATATGCACACATGTATATACAACCTACTAAATCCATTTAACGTTGCTCATATGTACATGTGCTCAGGGGTGATCAATTGGGGTTGGATACACTGTGTGGGAGCTTGTCCCTGAATGAAACTCATCATCTCTCGATAGATACTGGTCATCCTGTTTCAGAAGCCACTGATCACCTTTAGTTCCTTATCTGGGGTGGAACCACGTGGAATTTTCCCAGTCTATATTGGCATGTCCGCTGGTGTTGGCATCATGCTGGTCTTGTTCAAGAAACCATATGGTTGGGATCTCATGGGTGCATTTTCCCTGTGATGCCTAGAGGACACTGTCTGGCAACATGCTAGGATCCTGGGCTTCTAGCTCTTGCGATCTTTCTCCCTCTTCTGTTTTTACCTGAGCCAGAGATGTAGAGGTCTCGTTATAGATGTATTAGTTGGTCCCTGATTCTCTGCATGTTGGTCAGTTGTAGATTTCTGTAACGATCTCCATCTGGATGGATGGTGGAGACACCTACACAATGTAAATGTACTTAACGATCCTGAGCTACACATAAGTATGCTTAAGATGGTCAACTTTACAGTATGTGTATTGTGCCTGGACTGAAAAAATATTTGGCACTAAAAATTATTTGTTTATTTGACATTGACGTCCAGCTGGGCAGGCATCCTGTGTATTGTCTGTGAGGATTACAAATAAAAGAGATAGTGAGATGGGTCATCTCAAAGGAACCCTGTGTCCTGACGCCACCCTCCTGGGTCTCTGCTTCTGCCCTTTTATTACTAGGAATAGAGAGGGTGGGGACGGGAAATGGGACCCTGTTCCTTAGTAGAGCCAGCCAGGCTCTATATTTCCTTCCCAGATTCCGGGATGGCCTGCCATTGCTTATAAACACGTGTGGGCTGTGTGCCTGGGCACGGGACAGCTCATCAATCCTCTGGGCTAACTTCCTCATCTGTAAAACAAGGGACCTGGGCCTGCTGACCCCTGATGTCCCTTTTCCAGTTGCGCTGTGTCCTGGCGTTAATGTGGTTTGGATGTGTTTCTGTCATGGCGAAGTCTTTCTCCCCTCCAGGGATATGTAGAGGATCATAGGTACTGTTATATTCAGAACAGTTTCTGATATATATTTTAACTAAATCCATGCCCCTTTAATCTACTAGTAAACGAAACTTTGAAGACAATACAGTTTCATCTTTGCATCACCAATCAGGATTTGATGGACATCCATCAGGATCCCTGGGGCGTGGTTCTAAGACTTCACTTGGATATCCAAGTCCATGAACATGAAATCCCTCCTATAAAATGAAGCAGCATTTGCATATAACCTATGCATACCCCATGTGCACTTTTTGTTCATGGATAAATTACTTATAAAGCCAATGCAATGTAAACGGCTGTGACAGTATAGTGTTTAGGGAATAAGAAGGAGACAAAGGTATTTGTTTAACATGGATGCATTTTTTCCCCTGAATATTTTAAATCCATGACTTACTGAATGCCTATGCAGACCCTCGGATCCAGGGGTGTGACTGTACACTGAGTTATGTCCTCAACTGACTGGAATGGGAAGAGAGTAATTAAAATGGCTGATAGGTGGCTCCCAATGTCTCCATTTACTCACCTGAGAGTGGAGAGGCATCTGGTGTCCTTAGGAAGAGCAAGCTGGTCTGCCCGGAATGGCACTCGGAACAGCACTTACATGGAGGGCAGCCACTAACAAGTTGCGGTAATGATTATCGCCCCTTTTATAACCTATGCCCACCTTCACCCTTGAGTGGCACAGAAGTACATCCTTGAGATACTGTTGGTCAAACCAGTGGGTAATTACCCTTGGGAAGGAAAAACTTTCTAACTATAAACATGGTAGAAGAAATCCCAAAGGGGGGAAGAGAGAAACTGGGTCACCAAACACTGAAATCTTATGTACGGCAAAACCTAACATAGCAAATATACCATAAACAAAATGAGAAGGCAAACAGTTGCTTGGGACAATGTTTTCCAAAAGCAAATGACAAAAACCACACAGCTGCTATTTCCAGAAGCATGCCTAATCGTTATGCTTATTTATGCATATGGCGGTGATAAGGAGTAGTACTCCAGCAGCAAAGTGACAGGCAGCTTGGACACCAAATGCAAAAGGGTGCCCAGGCATTTAGGAAAGGTCTGTGAACAATGTAAGACCACGAAGACCGAGACTGTACTGACTGCATCCTTGAGAAGGAGCTGCTCCCCTTTGGGATGATGCTGTAGTTTTTCTTTCTGTCCTCATGACTACTTTTCATCAACACACAGAAAGAGCATTTGTGACAGTTTCGGGGTTACAGTTTGCACAGTTACACAGTCACATACCATCATCTTCATGTTACATTAGAGTATGGAAAATTACAATATGCTAACTTTAGATCTGTGAGGATTTTATTTAGGGCCTTGCTGTGCTATTGTAATTTGGAGAACGCCCCTTACTGAGATATGATAACAGGTTGGGCAGAATTCTAAATAGTAAAGGTTCTCTCTCCTCATCTCTATAATGGATTTTCAAGGCTAAATAAAGTAAAAGGTAGAAAGTTCCAGCTGAGTTTTGAGGTTCTTCCCCCCACCCACCCACAATACTTGCTTTTTACAAAATATCAATGTTTATAATTGTCCTTCTTTTAGAATATTATACTTATACATTTATGTGTGTGCATATGAGTATGTATGTCAGAGTATAGAGGGGAGTGTGTATGTGTGTGTGTGTGAGAGAGAGAGAGAGAGAGAGCGCTCATGAATATGTTTATCTGGGCTATGAACTATGGCTGTAGGCAATGAGGGTGACCCTGGCATGATACTGGAATAATGCATAGATGCCGATTCCCTGGCTATTGAAAGTACTTCTGACAGGGTCGTTGCACCAGATGCCTCTCCCGTAGAACTCAATGAGTGTGCAAGCCTTTAATGCAGCCGAGGGCGGGCTGCAGGAGTGTATCTGCCTAGCTGACTATGCTTTCCTTCCTGCAGCCTTGTTAACGAGGTCTATGAGGTGGACGACACCATCCAGACTCTGCAGCAGCGCCTAAGGGACTCGGAGGACACCCTGCAGTCCTTGGTCCACACCAAAGCCACCCTGGAACAAGACCTGGCTGTGAAAGCCAACACCCTGTACATTGACCAGGAGAAATGCATGAGCATGCGCAAAAGCTACCCCAATACCCTCCGGCTGGTTGGCTTCTGCTAGGGACCCCAGGAAGAATGGTTTTCAGACCCCTAAAATAATGCTAGAAGCAAAGCCCTACCCCAGCATCTAAATGAATGTGAATGTAGTCACTATTAAAGGGTTGTTGTGATAGAAATACACCAGGCCCTTGTCTTGGATGGCTTTTCATTTGTGTCTAAACCTTAATTTTCTGTGTACTGGCTTTCTGGGTTATGGAGAGGAAATAAGGAAATGTAGTCAATCCCCTAGAGAAGGTAAACAGGAGGGTTTGAACGGTTCTCATCATTCTGTTTATAATTATGAATGGGCCAAAAATGAAGGGTATTTTATCTTTGAAGTGACCAGATCAGGAGTCCTAATCTTGTCATCAATGCTGCATGTTCCCCAAAGATCTGTGTGTCTTTGTCCTCAGGACACTGCAGTTGGGATGTGGTGGGACACACATGGGGAGCTGTGGAGTGAGTGAATTGGAGAGCCTTAGAGCATCGGGTGCGGTTTTGAAAATGACTCTCATCCTGTATCTCTTCCTTCTTGGCTGTTCCTCAGCTTTGCTACTCTCTGAAATGGGAGACCACAGCAGAGAGACCTTTTCTCACGCCTCACTTTCTCCTCTTTCTCCCAGTGTGCTTGCCCTGTTTTAAACATTGTCCATTAACTCCGGAATTCACGTTCTCCCCGCCTCCTCGCCTTTCAGTCTTGCTTCTTGCCCTCTCTCCTTAGAATATTGGTTAGCTAATTTCACAGAACATTTCCAAATGCCAGAAGGGTTGATGTACGCATGATAAGCTTGTACATCAGCTATTTTTGTGACCTCAAAATATCATTTTAGAATCAAATTATAGGTTTGGTTTTGTTCCTTTTACTTCTGATGGAACCACATATCTCAATGCCACTAAATCATCTCACAATTGAGTTAGATAAAATGCCATAGTTTAATGAGTTTTACAACCCTCCTATTTACAAGCTTAAACTCATATGTCTCTTAGTTGCTATATGTTTGTGGGAAATCTTCCTTTTTCCATGAATTGTATTTTTTTAATTTGAAGAATACAGCCTTCCACCATTCTTTGACTTGGTCTATATTTCTGGCATTACGAGAATGTGACGGGAAGGAAAAAATGTAGCCCAGACAGAAAAGGCCTCGTTTTCTTATTTTGGTAAACTGTGGGCAAGACTAAATTCTGTAAATAAACATTTGGTTTTTAGTCTGAAGCGTAGTAGCTGGTTCATGGTTATAGCTACTGCAGTGTTGAAGTCTACAAGCAGCCTAGACTCAGAGTGGACGCTCATGTTTAAGAATCTCAGGGCTGGAGGATATATGTCACATGGCCTGCCTTTATCTGTTTAAACCCGTTTTAATATGATGTGACTCTGGGAGGGTCACTGGGTGCCAAAGGCACTCACTTATCCAGGCATCATTCAAATTTAGAAATATGTGTAATTGCCCCTAAATAGCCAAGCTGCCTATAATTTTAGTAATTTCCACTTCTGTCTCTGGAGAATGTTGTTATAGACACCTCTCACCTGGCACTTCTGCCTCCCGAGTTCAGGCCATAAATAGGTGAACAGTGGGGGCTGATTTTAAATTAGATTATTTGTGTGTGTGTGTGTGTGTGTGTGTGTGTGTGTGTTGAGAGCAGGGATGGACTCCTTCCCTGTGTATACAAGCCAATCTAGAGCAAGGGAACTGTTGTTTATCTTGTGATCCAAGTCTTCCAGCCTCCTCTCTCCTAACCTTAGCCCTTAATGGTTCCTAGCAGGGGTGCATGTAACACTGCCTCCCACTGCCAAGACTAGCCACTCTTGCCTGGTGCTGATGGTGAATTCAGAAAACTAAACTGATGATTATTCATGCACTCATGGGGAAGAGATAAGATGCTTAAGCTTATCACCAGGGACTACAAATTGACCTCACTCTGGGGATCAGCCCCGGCCATCGGCAAGGATTATATGGGGTGTTGAATTGAGAAAGATTTTGAGGCCTTGTAAGAACTCAGACCCTTATGAATCTAGGCATCCCAGAGGGTAGAATGTCCACAGTTAACCTCCTTCTCCAAATGGCTCAGGATTCTTCCTCAGTTCAAGACATTATTTATCAACAGCAGAGGATTCTGTTGTGTGATGTGATGGACGGTCCATCTCCCTGGGACCTTGCTGTTTGATTTTGCTAGGAGCTAGCAGGAGACTCTCCCTGCTGCCCACTTTTTCCTGTTAGAAAAAAAAGTCCTTTAACTACATCATCATAAATCAAAAATCAATTGCATTGGCATCATGGTTTCATGGAAAGGAGCCTGGTGGGGACCAATGGGCTTCACCACTAGTCTCAGAAAACCCTCCCTGATTCTCATGAGTGGACAGACTGAGAACCTCAAGGACACCCATTTTCAACCATTTCCCCTCCCTCTAATGTAAAGGCCAATTTTGTCATGATTTATCTTTGTACAAAGTTGGAAAGCTACCATGACATTTTAGCCTTGTGGCCACTCAGACCTAGGGCATCTTGTTGACTTCCACAAAAGGAGGCCCTGCTTGCCTCAGAACCTGCTCTCTAGAGAAACCTACATAGTTTATACTATTAAAAGTCTGGTTTTGAGGACTAGCCATGGAGTCATCACTAGTCAGCTGTCCTCATTCCTTGACCCCAACACATCCCATGTGTGATGCAGAGACAGATCAAACTTAAGAGAGAGGAGAGAGATTTATCTCTCAAGGCCCAAGAGCATCTCGTACATTAAGCTGTGAGAGATTTAAGCGACAGTGTCACGTAACACTGCTGGGCGGGGTGGGCAAGCTTCCCGGCTCCCCAAGGCAAGGGAAAACAGCCATACCCGTGTCTTTGTGAAGCCCCTTCCCTCAATGACAAACTGACTGTGATCACATGACCCCCAAGCAATAGAAGTACCTGCCCACATGGAGAGATGTTGCAGTTATCAGGCCTCAGCCAGTTACTGCCATGTGGGAATGTTCAGTGGGGACATCTGTATCCTGCTGTTCAAAGTTATTTAAGCTCTAATAGAGTCAGGACGCTCAAGGGGAGCTGGGAGGGCAAGACTGGAGTACGGCTTTGATCATTTCAGAGGCTTATTTTACAAAGCAATGTAAGCATAGCAGTGGGGTAGAGGGGTCCAGCTTAGATCTGCTGCATATGACAGCCATACTTTAAATCGTAGCGCTCATGGCCAACTTGGGCCTGAAGTGCAAGACTGCACCCATTGAGCAAAATAATATAGTGTGGTATTAATTCATTATTCTAGTAAAACAGTTCACTAGATAATAGGGGAACTGGATCACTTAGGCAAACCGAACTTATGAAAATAACTTTTAAAGTATATGGTTCTTGGAAATCAAGAAATGACCTGACTTGTAGCACCATATGCATACATTTACACCAACGGGAATGACTTGATAGTGTAGTTTAATTCTATTTATAGAGAAGAAAGAAGCTTGACACTCTATGATACAAACATCAAAGCGACAATAGAGTGCAAGGGCCAGTGGGCTACAATCCTGGACTATCCATGGTGGCTGATGGACTGTGCAACTCACAAGCCAGTGATGCTGAAGGACTGGGAGGCAAAGGCATCTTTCTAGGACTGTACAGATGCATCCATGGTGAGCGGATAGTTGGTGATGCATAACCGTTCAACAGATGCTTAGACAGTAGACTGGTGTTCTTAACACACTCTGACAGTGAGAGAACACATCATCAAACCAACCCAGTGGTTGTTACTTACACTGGTTTACAAGGTTCGGTGGTGACAAGCTCAGGAGCGTGAGTTCATGACCGATGTCACTCAGCGTGCAGTTTACCTTTAACAGTTAAATGTGCTAAAATATAAGTATATGTTTCTGTACATCTCAAACATATATGAGTACATTTGATTTTGGAGGCCCTAACTTTAAATAGTTGGAGTTTTAAATCTTATGGTCAAGAGAATGACTTAAGTAACTTACATTTTGTATTTTAGTATTCCTTGAAGTTGGAAGATAGCATAGAATCATGTTTTCCTTTGAAAATAATTAGTCAAACTACATAACAGAACAAATGCAAATGTTAAAAATTACCTTACTGAACATTTTTTAATAAGAAAAAAATGGCTTTTGTAGTGGTCTTAGGTGAAATTCATATTAACTTTTATGTTTAAATATATTTTAAGGACTACAAAGTTGAAAGAATTAGGCCAGAAGCCAGTGTCACACCAAGGTAAAAGGCTTATCTCAGGAGGCTAGGACTTTTTTTTTGTCTTTGCTCTTATGTGCTTCTAACTTTCTAGACTATTCTTATAATAGTGGAAGTTAAATTAACAAATTTTTGAGTGAATAAAGATAAATACAAAATAAAATCAAAATACAATAACATGCAAATATGTTGCTGTAGAGGCTAAATTCACTCCTCATTCTCACGCCACCCTAGTGTCTCTCCTCAGAGTTAATCTCTGCCACGAATGGTGAGATGTTCTTACTGTAAAATCCACTCTGACACCAGCAAGACGGCTGAGAGTAAAGGGGCTTCCACCAAACCTGACGACCTGAGTTCAATCCCAAGGCCTACACTGGAGGGAAGAGAAAGGACTCCTGTAAGTTGTCCTTTGACTGCCACAGGCACTTTGTGGCCAGTACACACCCACATCTATATCTGCACATACGCAGTATCCCCCGAATCACAGCGGGGTGGGGGGGAGGGAGAGAGAGTGAGAGGAGGGAAGAAGGAAAGAAGATTTAAAAGCACACTTTTATGACTTATTTTTTGGAGTCTATCTTATGTCCTTAAAAGCAGAGATCAAAAAGTAGTAGGACTTTGAGAAATATACTAACCATCAAAATAGATCCCTAAGAATGCACAGGCTTGTCACACCTAGTGGACCCACAGGCCTCATCTCCCTGGATGGCCGAGTCAGATGTCATGGTGGAACTGAACTTGCATAGGGAATTGTGGTGTGCTCTGCTCCAGGGTAAACATCCTCTTGCCCTCACTAGCTAATTCTCTGAGGATGTGTTGTATGGAAAACTGTATTTCAGCCATCTATTTTCTCCCAGTAAATGCATTTTTATTGGCCCTGCTCTATATGCTAGTGCAGTATTAGATCCTGGAGACAACACCATCATGGTAGAATGAACCCTACTCTCTTGTGGCTTACAGTCAGCGGAGTAGACTGACATTACACAGAGTTGCAAAAGAACCAAGTTATGAGGATGCATAAGAGACAGCATCTTAGGATGCCATTTGGAAGGTGTCACTTAAATGATTATCTGAAAGGTATCAACTCAGAATGCAACATGGTAGTAAAGGGAGGACCCCTGAGGGTGCTTTAGGTGGTGGCAATTTTAAAAGATGCAACATTTATATCACTATGCCTAGGAGTCAGATGAGCATGAGCCCTGTGCAGGTGAGCAGGGCCCTGTACTCACAAAGAGCATGCTTGCTTTAATTCTCTATTATCACAATCTAAATGTCTAGTGGATTTTGAGCAAAGAGACCCATTTTTTTTGTATACTGCCCTTCAATTATAGCTGGTCCCGGAATAGGAGTTTGATCTTGACATAAATCTGAACTCCTTAAAGACCACTGTGATGGCTTTGAAAGATTTTCTGTTATTTGTTAATTGTGTGTAGGTGTGTATTTACATGTGGATATGTGCTTGTGAGTGCAGGCACTTGAGAAGGCTGGAGGCCAGAGGCATCAACTTTCCTGAAAACTTAAGAGCTACAAACTATTCACAACTGCCTGATGTGGGTGCTGGAAACCAAACTTGGATTCTCTGGTAGAGCAGTATCTTACTTTGGGTTTCTGCTGTGAAGAGACACCATGACCATGGCAACTCTTATAAAGGAAAACCATTTCACTGGGGCTGGCTTACAGTTCAGAGGTTTAGTCTGTTATCATCATGGCAGGAGACACGGTGGCATGCAAGCAGACATGGTACTGGAGAAGGAGCTGAGAGTTCTACATCTTGATCTGAAGAAGGAGAGGGTGTGCCACACTGGGCATACTTGAGCATATAAGACCTCATAGCCTGCCACACAGTGACACAATCCCTCTAACAGGGCCACCCCACTCATGGGTCAAGAATGCAAACGAGTCTGTGGTGGCTATGCTTATTAAAACCACCACAAGGAGCCAGTGCCTTCAACCGCTGAGCCATCTCTACAACTTTACCACCGTGGTCCTGATATGAATAACAGATGACATCTTTATGGCCCTCAAGGAACCTGGAGTGGGGCTACTGATGTCCAATCTGTGGCGTGCCACGTCCGCCAGCAGAAGAGACGACCACAACAGGATTCTTC
>LOJH01054586.1:0-10992 GCA_001685095.1 Ellobius talpinus
AATAAACCAAGATCCATACCAATGCAAATCTCTATAGAATATCCCCCTTTAAATATAAACAAATATTTATAGACAATATTTGAGAATATGGGCATAGTTCTGTCCAAACTTCTTCCTGCTGTTTATTGGGTGAAGTAATTTTTTGAAGAGTGTATTTTTGAGGGGTGTTCAAGGCAATCTTTCAGGAGGTCATGGTCTATTAAACCATATTGGTCTGGAAGCAATCAATAGGTTCTCATCTTCTGTGAAAACAAAAGAACCTCTTTTCCAAAGCAACATATCCTTAGCCTCAAATTTTGAAGTCAAGATGCTTTATAATATACATGCTGGTTTAGTTTAGCAGCCCATACAATGAAATGTCTCTCTGTACTTATCTCTTTCGCAGTCAAAAAGTTCAAAGAAAACACAATAATATGCATAATCCAGACTCTCTGTGCATATTTCATCTTTACGTGACTTGTTTTTCTTTTTCTGTCTCTTTAAAGGCTTTTTTAAAAAAACAAGTTACTCTTTTTCAACTCTCTATACCCTTTTTTCTCTCTCCCAAACCTACGTACATTTACCCAACACTGTGACTCATCTGCATTTGTCTTTATTGCATGGAGGGGGCTACTTGTTCTTCCCGGCAGCCCAGCTAGCTTACACCTGAAATAATCACACAAAAACCTGTATTAGTTAAATTGCTGCTTAGCCCATTAGCTCTAGCTTCTTATTGGCTAACTCTTACATCTTAACTTAACCCATTTTTATTAATCTATGTATCGCCACATGGCAGTGGCTTACTGGCAAAGATTCAGCATGTCTTACTCTGGCAGCAGCTCCATGGTGGCTCTCCGACTCCACCTTTCTTCCTCCCAGCATACAGCCTAGATTTCCCCACCTAGTTCTGTTCTTCCCTGCCATAGGNCCATTAGCTCTAGCTTCTTATTGGCTAACTCTTACATCTTAACTTAACCCATTTTTATTAATCTATGTATCGCCACATGGCAGTGGCTTACTGGCAAAGATTCAGCATGTCTTACTCTGGCAGCAGCTCCATGGTGGCTCTCCGACTCCACCTTTCTTCCTCCCAGCATACAGCCTAGATTTCCCCACCTAGTTCTGTTCTTCCCTGCCATAGGCTCAAAGCAATTCTTTATTAACCAATGAAAGCAACACATAGACAGAAGGACCTCCTACATCAATCAAGCATTGTAGGCAGAGACTGCTCATTCATTTCCTGGCCACCCAGATCTGAATAATAACACATAAACTTTATTAATTACAATACTATTTGGCCAATAGCTTAGTTGTATTCTTTGCTGGTTCTTACATCTTGAATTAACCCATTTCTAATAGTCTATATATTGCCATGAAGCTGTGTCCTACTGGTAAGATTCCATCCAACATTTGTCTCCTGTGGCAGCTACATGGCAACTCTCTGACTCTGCCTATTCTCTCTATTTATATTTCTTCTAGTCTGTCTATATTCTGCCCTATCACAGGCCAAAGCAACTTTATTCATTAGCCAATAAAAACAACACAGAACAGAAGCACATCTCACATCATCTCCCCTTTTCTATCTAAATAAGAAGGAAGGTTTTTAGCTTTAACATAGTGAAATTACATATACTAAACAGTTATCAGGCAAGAATTACAGTTACAATATTTCTTTGTGAGTATAAAGTTTCAAACCTAATTTATCTTTTATCATAACTAAGGAAAACTATAACTATCTGTTCTTCAACTCCATCAAAGACCCCAGAAGGATATAATATTACCCAAGTAAACAGGAAGTGCATTGTAAGCAACTTCCAAAACTCTAAAACTAACAGAGACTGCTCATTCATTTTCCAGCCACCTAGACCCGAATAAGCACACAGAAACTTTATTAATTACAATATTATTTGGCCAATAGCTTAATTGTATTCCTTGCTAGTTCTTACATCTTGAATTAANATAATATTACCCAAGTAAACAGGAAGTGCATTGTAAGCAACTTCCAAAACTCTAAAACTAACAGAGACTGCTCATTCATTTTCCAGCCACCTAGACCCGAATAAGCACACAGAAACTTTATTAATTACAATATTATTTGGCCAATAGCTTAATTGTATTCCTTGCTAGTTCTTACATCTTGAATTAACCCATTTCTAATAGTCTGTGTATTGCTATAAGGCTGTGGCCTACTGGTAAGGTTCCATCCAGCATCTGTCTCCTTCAGCAGCTACATGGTGTCTTTCTGACTCCACCTACTCTCTCCCTATATATTTCTTCTAGCCTGGCTCTATTCTGTTCTATCATAGGCCAAAGTGGCTTTATTCATTAGCCAATAAAGGCACACATATTCAGAAGGACATCCCACATCAAAGCATCACCCAGAACCTGGTTCAGAGCAGAAACAAACTCAATAATTCAACCCAAGAGAAAATTCTTTACTTATAGTGTAGGAAGAGCTTGAAGAGGAAAGGGCAGTGCAGGGAAAGGTGGGGTAGGAACAGAATCCAAAGATCCCAAACAAAAAAGTGATGCCAGAGACCTGAGATGCTAATACCCCTGTAGAGTACCCCACTTATAGAACAGAAGAGGGCATCAGGTTCCCTGGAACTGGAGTTACAAGAGGCTGTGAGCTGCCATGTGGGGGCTGGGAACTGATCTCAGATCCTCTGCAAGGGCATCAGGTGCTCTCAACAACTGAGCCATCTCTCAGCCTGTTTTCTCTGACTTACTCTGTTACATTTAATATTGTTTTCTTCTTTCTAAGATCTTATTTCCTTTACTTTCATAATGAGATGAGTAGGGAGTCAAGAATGCATACTGCTCTTACAGAAGATTTCAGTGCCCAGCGCTTACATTGGGTGGCTCACAACCACATACAATTCCAGTTCCACGGTACCCAATGCTTCTGGCCTTTGCTGGAACCTACACTCACATGCATGTGCCCAAACATCACACAGACACATACAAACATGAAATTAAAAATAAATCTTGTAAAAACAATAATGACATCTTAGAGTAAAAGTTTAGATGATAGATTTAAGACCTTTCTTTTCTATATTATAAGCACTAGTCCTAAGAGTTATTCTCTCTAAATACAGATCTTCTGTCTCTCATAAATACTGGCACTTCATGCTTACAGTAGTTATTTCTGAACCACTGTAACAAATGCCTAAGAAAGCCAACCAGAAAAGGACAGGCTTATTCTAGCTTATAGTTTCTGATATCTCAGTCTGAGGTCACTGGTCCCACATGTTCGAGTAGGACATCATGGCAGTGGGAACCCCAGGCAAAAGAGAGCAGCTTGTAGCAGACAGAAAGTAGAGGCAGCAGACACAAGAAGGGGCAGAGCAAAATCTAACCAGAAAGGACACTTTCAGGAGGCTGCTTCAATCCAACCAGGCCCCAGCTCACAGCTCACCACTTCCCAGTGGTCTATTCAGAGTTTGAGATTCACCTGTGGATTAAGCCAGTCATTAAGTCAGAACCTTCATGATCTAATGTTCTCTGGCAGCATCCTCATCAACACACTGCAACTTTGAGTCTTCCAAAACTCATGAGTGTGGCTTAATCCAATCAAGTTGACAATCAAGCTTTGCTATCATGATTTTTTTTATTTTTGTAAACTAACATTATTTTCTTTTTTCTTTGCTATTTCTCCTTTATTTATTTTGAAGGTGCTAATCCATTATTTGCAGATTTTTCTCTATGTAGACTTGTGTTACAATGCTATTTTATGCTATTATGAAGTAGTATAGTGTTATGTATTTAGTGTTCTTATATTTAGTCAAATATACTTTATGCCACTAAATACAGTCTTTCATATACGTAACTTTAAAGGACTACATTTTCTGCTCTTTTGGCTGACACGAGTCATAACCACATCCAGGACACAATCCCTTTCAGATACCGTACCTTGGTGTCTATGAGCTCAATTTCTACGTCTTTTGCCCTTTTGTCATCTTCTTTGTGATCCTATTTAGTTCTGCCTTCATGCACATGTGGAATATATAATATCCTTTTTAATCTACTTTTTTCTACTTCCATCATCTTTTATTTCTAGTTCTTTTTCAGTGGTTTGGTCTCTCTGTTGTTTCTGCCTATAGCTGTGTGTATCCTGAATATCTTACGTACATACTGTTTCTTTCTGGACTTTGGTGTAGTCTTCTAAAGACTGCCAATGCGCTTCATCCCTAGTGTATAATTGGTTCTATCTTTCTATGCCTGTATAAGGCTGATTAGGTGACCACCACTGCTTCCTAGATGACTTTATGAAGGTCTGCCTGATACCTACTGAACACTAATGAGAAAGTGTAGCTAGTCGTGAAGTCAGGGACCGGGGGCAATGACCAACCCCCTCAATGCACTCTTTCTTGTTTTACATTCAATGAGACCAAACATTCATCCCTCTTACCTAATCAAAAACAGAGGTATCCTGCCCTCCTGGAAGGGATCCCAGATCTTCAGAATCATTGCCAACTACAAGCTCCACAACACAGGCAACCCCTGTAAAATATCCACCAAATGAAAAAAAATATGGCCTTCTCTATGGTTCTCAACACTCAAGGGCAAATTTAAAAGAAAATAGCCTCTGTTATGTGTGTTCTGCAGCCTCAGCTTAAGAATATACACACGACCAAGGCATGGTTATGTAACCTATCACATAATTACCATAAAAGGTGGGACTATTCAAATCAATTCCTCTCCATGTGCCCTCCCCCTTCAACGTCTCTGAGCACACAGACACCATTGCAATCTTCAGTCAGTGTGTTCTCAATCACGAGGATGCACACATTACTTCCCAGCATGGCTGTTTCTTTTTTCTTGTTTAAAATTTTATTTATCCTTTTAAAAAATTATTAACGTTAGATGGGAAGTGGTGGCGCACACCTTTAATCTCAGCACTCAGTAGGCAAAGGCAGGTGGATCTCTGTAAGTTCGAGGCCAGCCTGGTCTACAGAACTAGTTCCAGAACTAGATTACACTGAGGAAACCTATCTAGAAAAAAATTATTAGTGTACATTCATTGTATGAAGTCGTGGACTTCAGGCTATATTTGGTTCAAGTATGTCATCTTCTTTATATACAGTCATGGGTAACACCCTTCCTTGTCCCTCCTTCCTCTGTTCTTGTCCTCTTCTCAGATAGTTCCCCATATGTTTTCATGTCAAATGTGTATGTGTGCTGTATGCACATAATTTAGGTTCCATGTACAAAATACAGCACAAGATAGTCATCTTCTGAGCCCGGCTTACTTCTCTTAACATCAGGTTCTCTAATTTCATCCATTTTCCTATGAACGTAATACTCTCTTTATGGCTGAATAAATCAACATTATCTTCACTCAAGCATACACTGCTGGCCACGTAGACTGACGCCATGGCTTGGTTGTTGTAGATAGTATGGTAAACTTGGAAGAGCTGATATCTCTGACGTGGACTGACTTAGATTTGCTTAGGTGAATTCCACTATGTGACTGGGCTATATAGCCCAGTCACATAGTTGTTTCAATTTTAATTTCTTGAAGCATCTCCATACTGATTGTCATAGTGTCTGCACTATTTATATTCCCATCTATAATGCAGAAAATCTCCTTTTTCATGTATCCTTGCTGGTCTCCGTTCCTTGTGTTGTGGTGGTTTGAATGTGATGGCCCCATAGGCTCTGGCATTTAAATATTTTGCCCCCAACTGTTTGGGGAGGCTTAGAAGGAATGGCTTTGTTGGAGGAAGTATGTGACTAGAACTGGACTTTGAGGATTCAAAGCCACACACTATGCCCAGTTTGTTTTCTGCTTCCTGCTTATGGTTCAAGACATTAGCTCTTAACCTCCAGCTCCAGCCACCACGCCTCCCTGGTGCCTCTGCCACAATGGACTTGTCTTAGTTAGGGTTTTTCTTGCTGTGTGTAGAGACATCATGACCACGGTAACTCTTATACAGGAAAGCATTTAATTGGGGGGCTTACAGTTTCAGAGGTTTACTCCATAATCATCGTGGTGGAACATGGTGGCATGCAGGTACTAGAGTCCTGCATCTTGATAGGCAGGCAACAGGAAGTTAACTGAGACACTGGGCATAGTTTGAGCATATAGGAGCCCTCAAAACCTGCCTCCACAGTGACACACTTCCACCAACAAGGCCACACCTCCTAATAGTGCCATTCCCTTTGGGGGCCACTTTCTTTTAAACCACCACAGGACTCTTATCCCTCTGGAATTAGTCCAATTAAAGCCTTCCTTCTGTAAGTTGCCTTGATCACGGCATTTGATCACAATAGAAAAGCAGTTAGTAAAGTGTTTTAGTATGCTCATGTGTTTTTAATGAAGGGCATCCTGACTTGGGTGCCAGGGGATGTCCTTTCACCTCCTCATATGTATAACTTACTCCTCAAAGTAAAAGGTAGCTTTGCTGCCCTGCTGTGTCCATCTAGAAATTATTTTATCAATGAGTATCTTAGTTTGGGTAACTATCCCTTTGATTAAACACCATGACCAAAAGCAAGTTGAGGAGAAAAGGTTTTATTTTGCTTATGTTTCCTCATCCATGGTCCATCCCTAAAGGAAGTTAGAACAGGAACTCAAACATGGCAGGAACCTGGATGCAAGAGCTGTTGCAGAGGCCATGGATGGGTGCTGCTTATGGGCTTGCTCAATCTACTTTTTTGTAGAACCCAGGACCACCAGCCCAGGAATGGCACCAATTACAATGGTCTGGACCTGTCCATCGATAGCTAATCAAGAAGCTACCCTACTGCTGAATCTTATGGAAGCGTTGTCTCACCCAAGGTTCCCTCCTCTCTGATGCCTCTAGCTGTGTCAAGTTAATATAAAACTACTCAGAATAATGAGATTGGGGACACCAAAAGGGGGACTACCCCTCAGTCAGCTGCCCCTACAGAATCAAGGTCTTCCATTGCCATGAGTTGGGACACAACTGTCCCAACCCTAAATGCAGTACTACACAATGTACTTTCACCTTAGCTATTTTCTTACCCATAGGTGATTGCTTCTCATGTATGTTTGGGTCTATACTCCCTCAGTGGTGGAAGGGGAGCCTTCTCAACATCTCTGGCACACTTATTTCTCTCTGTATTTCCATCATCTCCTTTATTTTGAATCTGGGTTAATCCTGGTTAATTATAGATTTCCATACTCTAAAAAAATATATGAGATTGTCAACTTATAAAGAGAAAAGATTTACTGTGGCTTAAAGTTTTTGGAATCTCCAGCCTGTAATTGATGGGCCCTGTTCTTTTAGGGCCTGTGTCAGTCCATCATGGTGGAAGCACTTGTCGGAGCAAAGTCGTTCATCTTGTGTTCACACACAGGGGAGAAGAAAGGGCAAGGGTCTGGAAACCAACTCAGAGTCAGGTCCCTGAGGACCTAAAGACACCCTACTGAGTCTCATAGCTCAGATATTCTGTCATCTCCTGACAGCATTCTGGAGCCTGACAATTTGTCACATGGATCATTGGATAAAGTTAACAATCCATACTACACACTGCCCGGAATCTGTCCTTGACCTCCATCAAGTTCTGCACGAATCTTCTAGAGTTTGTGTGACTGCCAAGTTTTAGTAATCTTGGCATCCCTGGAGGAGCACACACATATCCAGAACACTATTCCATCTGATTTTCTAAAACCAACCCAGACTCCCTACTTCTAACAGCCTCATTGGTCACATCCTAGATATAGGAAATCTGGGCCTGAGTTTAGGAAGTTGGCACCTTCTCTGTGCCTGTCACATGACAAGCAACAGAGGAAGGATGTCCTCAGCTATTCTGGAGAGTGGCAATGCTTCTCCCAAGTATTGCGGCCAAAAGAAGAGTGGCAGCCTTGGTTCCTCTCTCCTGGCCCACAAGCATTCGTCTTCTGCCTCTGCTGGGTACCCTTCCAGTGTGTGATATTTTCAGGTCTGTGTATTTTACACACACACATACACATAACACATACACACACACCACATACACACCATACACATATACATAACACATACATATATCCATCACATACACACAACACACCACATACACACCATACACATATACATAACACATGCATATACTCATCACATACACACATACACATCACACATACACAAACACCACATACACACACTACATACACATACCACACACAGCAACACACACACATACCACACACACTACACATATGCACCACAATATATACCACATGCGCACACAAACACACACACACTGACACCACCACTTCTCTAGTGTGAGTCTCCAGATTTCCCCCAAAATTAAGTCAATTGTGTTGCTCTGACTTCTCTGCTCAAACCCCGTGTAGTGGTTTGAAGGAGAATGGCCCCATAGGCTCATGTGTATGAATGCTTAGGTCCCAGTCAGTGGACCTGTTTGGGAAGGATTAGGTGGCCTTGTTGGAGGAGATGAGTCACCGGAGGTAGGTAGGGTTTGAGGTTTCAAGTCAGCCTCTCCCCCCCCCTCTCTCTTGGCTGCTGCCTTCGGATCAGGATGGAAGCTCTGAAAGCTCTTAGCTACTTCTCTACCTCTCTCTCTCTNCCTCCCTCCCTCCCTCTCTCTCTTGCCTGATGACTTCAGATCAGGATGGAAGCTCTCAGCGACTTCTCCCCCACTATGCCTGCTGCCACCCCACCCCCACATGATGGCCGTGAGTTAACCCTGAGACTGTAAGCCAGCCCCCAACTAAACACTTTCTTTTACACGTTGCCTTGATCATGGGGTCTGCTCACAGCAATGGCGCAGTAACTAAGACACTCTCTGCCATTCTCCCTTTTACTTAAAGTAAACGCTGACACTCTGCAGTGGCGAGGAGTCCTAGTAGACTCTCCAAACAACCTCCCCAGCACAGTCAAGAAGTTGCTGGCTCCCGCAGCCCCAGGCCCCTCAGCTAGTAGCTCAATCCCAGGACCTCTCAGTTGCTCACCCAACTGCCTGACCTGCACTTCCCACATCTGTATGGCTTAGTTCTCACCTCCTCAGGGCATTGCCCCGGTAAGGGTGTCAAAGAAACCTGTACCTGTGTCACCCACGGATTCCCATCTTTCCCCTACCATGAGCCCATTAACCCCCAGACTGAGGTTTGTATAGCATCTCCATCTTGAGCAAAACACCTTCCCTATGTCTGATTTTTATTTCTGCCTCTTCCTCTAGGCCAGCATGAGGATAGGCAGTGCTGGTTCCTCTGTGCCCTGACTTTGTTTAGGTGTGTGGAACACTACCTGGCCTCTCTCCAGGGCCCAATAATCGTCTGTGAAGTCTCTGGTGACATAGGAACACCCTTTCTCTGAGCTTTCACTGTTTTTCTCCAGAGGCCACCAACAATCTGTAATTGACCCCTGTGCAAACAAACAGAATCATTTGTTTCCCAAAGCTGTGCATTCAATGAAATCATTGCTCCATTCAGACCTGACTTAAGTCTCTGCGTCTTCCTGACTTACATAACCAAGGAGAAGGGACTGAGAAGGACACCCTTCCTCCAGGGCTTTTGCTAGCACGGAAGACAGTCTGCATCTGAGAGCGATGCTGCGGTAGCACTGTGCAAACATCTCTGCACTCCAAGCAGCCTGAACAGTTGGCTGGCCCAGCTGGTCCGCAGCATCCGGGGGCGGCTCATGTTGCTGACGTCAATTGGCAGAACCCACCTGCTCGGAGCTCACACTCGGCCCCCCTCCTACACACTCCTTTCTTCCACCCAGCACTGTTATCCAACCTCTGCTTCTTAGTCCGGCCCTCGGATTTCCTCTAATGTCTTAAAGGACACGTGTGTCCTTTACAGACTCCTTGCTCGCGCTACTCTCAGCCTGTGGCGATGCAAGAACGAAAACATACAGGAGTCAAGTGTGAGCTGTTGAAACCCATGACACGTTCATTTCTCAGAATAGGCTGATGTTAAAGGTCTCAATCCGGCTTGATTTTTTTTTTTAATCAGGAAGCAATGGAGATTTTTGCTCAGGCAGCTGCCAGGAAGCACCAAGCCGTTGACTAAGGACATTATGGCAACTGACTGATCAATTCTCTTTGTTTGCATGCTAAGGTCATGAATTTGCCCTTCCTTTTTCAGCCTGTGTGCAAAGAACAATCATTCCCTCAGTTGGACTTACTCAAGGGGACACCCCTGTGTCATGATGGTGTGCAAATAAACCCGCAGCAATGGCATTTGCACGCCCCACTGGGCAGGCGGGAGAACAAAGCTAGTAAGAGCTCACTGTGTAGAGAGGAAATGTTGTCTTACAATAATCTCATTTGTGCTAGCATTAACTTTATCCCCAAATCTCTCCTGTTAGGGTGGCAATCTGATTCGATTCCAGCCTGAGTGTCGTATGCTGAATCTCACAAAAGAAAAGATAAAGAAGCCAACCGAGGCAGGGTGAGAAGCCACATCGGCAGGTGAGATTCATCTCTTCTGGGAGCGGCTGGACCCGGGGAAACCTCTGTAGGAGTTCCTCTTCCCTTCCAGGGAGCGTTTGCCCATCTCACAGCTCCTCATTTGTGTTCAGCTTCCCTCCATGAGAGTCTCACAGAAAAGCACAGAGTCATTTTTAACTTGTGCAGACAAATTACCTTTCCAAGTTTCTTCTCTCCTGTGTTTAACTATGGACTTCCTGGAACACACCTCCTCTCTAGGATTTTAGTGCCATTTTACTCTGAAACTTTGGGGGCACTGGAGCTGGCCTTTCGTTTCTTGTGTCTCATAGGTTCTCTTGAGTTTGTAATCTCTGCCCTGGGAACTCAGAAACAGGGGGATCTCCTGGGTTTCAGTGGCCTGCCAACCTAACTATGATGGCTTGAATAAGAACGACCCCTGTAAATTCCTATATTTGAATGACTGGTCACCAGATAGTGGAACTGTTTAAAAAGATTATAAGGATTAGGATGTGTGACCTTGTTGAAGGAAGTGTGTCACTGGGGGTAGGGGTGAAGGGTAGAGGTTTCAAAAGCCTATACCAGCCAGGCCCAGTTCATATCTCTCTCTCTCTCTCTCTCTCTCTCTCTCTCTCTCTCTCTCTCTCT